>PVLA01010893.1:25690-58635 GCA_004027455.1 Hydrochoerus hydrochaeris | reverse complement strand
ATCAGAATATACATATCCCTTGTTATTTTTAAGTGATCTTTCCTTTCATGATCACTAGCTGCAATCCTGTCTTCAAGGTGTGAAGGTTTGTCTTCAGTCGCTTTCAAGAGGTTTTGCCAGCTTTCAATGGAGTTTTTAATATTCTGCATATCTCTTTGAATCTGTTTTATGCATTTAATTCTTTCCTATATTAAGGTTTGTATCATTTTCCTACATTTCTCTTTTTTATCTATGTCTTCTTTAGATACGCTCAGCAATTCTTTCATTGTGTTTCACATTTCTTCTTTTACCTGAAATATTTCTGATTTGATTACTTTTACAGCCTCATGAAGTTGTTTGTTTACTTCAGTTGCTATCCTTTCAGAGATATCAGGCATGGCTACCATTTGCTCCATGTGTCTCTCTCCCAGATTTGTTCTGTGTGAGTTGGAGGTCTAAGATTGCCTTTTGCTACTTCGGCTTGATATTTTACTGCGTTCCACCCAGCAAACTGGTTCCCAGGCATTTTCCACATTGGCTGCCCCTCTGCAGTGTAGGGGAATGGGCCAGGTACCTGGGTTTCTACAAACTCAGGTTCCCAGGGAGGCAGTGGGACATGGGCAAGCTTCTTCAGACTTTTGTGCTACACTGAGGCTTCCCCAGTGGCTATGGATGCACGATGGCTGGGATGCTTCTTCCCTCAGCCTCTGTGGCTACATAGGGACTCTCCTATGGTGGCCAAGCATGCGAGGGAATGTTTGTGTGATTCTCTTGGCCCACACTGGCTGCCCACAAGAAGCAAGCATCTCCAACAGCCTGTGCACACATGAGGCATATCTGGCTCTTTCTCCCTGTTGACACTAGTTATCTGAGGGAAATAAGCTTCCCAATGGCAACATATGCCCAGGAATGGGTCTGGCTGTTACTCCTTTACATGTGTGTCCCCTTTGTCAAAGATAAGGTGTCTGAGTGTATTTGGAGTTGTTTCTGAATCTTAAAATCCATTCCATTGATCCTCAGATCTCTCTCTCTCTCTCTCTCTCTCTCTCTCTCTCTCTCTCTCTCTTGCTCTCTCTTTCTCTCTATCTATCTATCTCTATCTCCACTATCATGTTGTTTATCACAGTAGCTTTGTAGTATAATTTCAAGCCAGAGATTCTGATTTCCCTTTTATCACCCAGAATTATTTTTACTATTCTAGGTCTCTTTGGTTCCAAATGAATTTTATAAATGTTTTCTCTAGTTCTTTGAGGTATACTATTCATACCTTGATTGTAATTTCATTAAATCTGTATAATAATTTTGTGAGTATGGTTATTTTCACTATGTTGGTTTTTCTACACAAGAGCAAGGAATATCTTTCCGTTTTCTGATATCCTCTTTAATCTCCTTTTTCAGAGCACTGTAGTTTTCAGAAAAAATTTCTATTATCAAGAAATCAACCTATAACAAATGTTGGCAGGGATGTGGGAAAACAGTTCTATACTACTGGTGAGAGTGTAAACTGTTGCAACCACTATGAAAGTCGGTGGGGAGATTCCTTTAAAAATTAGGTCTAGACATTCCATTCAACCCAGCTATTCTCCTTCTTGGTATCTTCTCAAAGAATTAAAAACATTCTTTTCATTTTGTGTTTCTCTAGGAATTTGTATTGTTGACTTGTTTTGATTTGTTCCTCCCTCTAATACAGAAAGGCTAGGTATATGTGTAGAGACTTATACATGTGTAAAACTTTTAAGTAGTTTACAAGAATGGATTATAGTTATTGTAAAGAAAAAAAAAGTATTCTAAAGGATATAACTGCACATATGTTTGAGTGTGTGGAATTAATAACCATGCTGCTAAAGTTTTAGTTGGATGGATGAACAAAACTGACTGCAGTCTCACTGTTTGGACTTTACTTTTGTAACTTGAACAACTGCATCTAAGAGGAAAGTATGTAATTATCAACTAGTGATTTTGTACTGGTTACTATTTTTGGTTTGTTTTGTTTTGTTTTGTTTTTGAGATTTTATATTGTTTCTACCCTCTTTCTTTTTCAAAATTTTTTCTTTAAATAAAAAAATTTTTTAAAAAGAATTAAAAACAACATATCACAGTGATATATATGCACCCATACTTTAGCAGCACAGTTTTTTGTAATTAAATCTTGGGAACAACTTAAATGTCCATCAGCCAATGAATGAATAAAAAAGATTTGGTTTTTTATACAATGGAACACTATTCAGCCATAAAGAAGAATAACCCAGAGACATTTATAGATAAATGCATGGACCTTGAAACCATACTCTTTAAGTAAAATAAATCAGACACATGTACAAACACCACATTGTGTTTCTGGAGTGAGAAACTGAAAGTGTAAATCAGAACTAACATGTATAATAGATGGTGTGAAATAGGAAGAGGTTGTTAAAAGGAAAGGGAAACTAGGAGGAGGAAGACAGAGGGGAAAAAAAGAAGAGAAAAAAAATACCTGAGCCAGGCGTGGTAGTACAACATCTATGATTCCAGAACTTGGGAGGTGGAGGCAGGAGGATCACTGTGAGTTCAAGGCCAGCCTAGACTATAGACTACATAGTAAGTCTGGGTCAACCTGAACTACCTAGCAAGACTCTGTCTCAAAAGACAAAAAAAAAAAAAATTCCTGCAGGTTTTCAGTTTTAAGTATGTTGCTCTTGAAAAAGTCAATATGGCCGATCAGTGAGCAACAAAATGCAAAGCCTCCCAGGTGAAACAATTCATAAGCCAGACTAAAACATTCTGGAGAGACCCAGACAGAGGGAGATGGATCCTCTTGACACAGGAAGAAATTAAAATGTGAAAAAGCTCATCAGATATGTCAAGACTACAACTGAAACAGCTAAAAATCACAGGACACAGTGTTTTTGCGGTGACTCACCAAGGTTGCGACAGCCTGAATTTGTGCCGGCCAGCAGAGCCACCCAAACTCGTTCCTGCTGCCACTCACAAGGAACCACAGCAGCGCTGAAGTCGGGGTTGGTGAGCCTAATGGAGAGCGGAGCCGGTGAAGTGACCTTCATTAATCCACAGTCAGTGCTGGGAATGGGACCCACCCCCATGGGAAGGGCAGGGCCAAATGGGTGACATGTTGGAATCAGGCAGGGGGAGCCTGAACTGGGAATGACAGTGACTTCAGTTGCTCCCTCCCCAGAGTGGATTCGTGGGATTTGCTTGGACTGGGCCATGCCCCTGGCCGGGACCCAATGAGCCACCCCAAATCGATTCCCTACACCTAGCATGCACTAACCAAGTGAAGGCTCCTGAGGTTTGGCTGGCCCGGTGGGAAGGGGCAGGCAGGAGAGGGCAGAGGTCCCTCGCCAGTGTGCTTCAGAGGAAACATGGCCAACTGGGAAGGGGGCTGGGACCTGCACTGTAACCTATGTGGAGGAAGCCAGGGCCATGACAGGAGAAAGAGAGGCAGGACGAGTCCCCCAACCCAGAACCCTGAGAGCACTGATCCAGGAGAGAGAAAAACAAGGGAGACTGAGGGCAGCAAGCATGCAACATAAGACATGGCTTCAATGGACATTAAGAGATAGCTTTGGGACCTTGTAGATGAGCTCAAAACTGAAATAGTAAATCAAGTAAAGCAAGATATGAGTAGAGTAATAAGAGAAATGCTCTCAGGAAGCAGACAGAAGAAGGGAGGAACACAAAAAAAGGAGAGAAACATTCAATAAAGAATATAAACAAAATATAGAATACATGAAGCAGATTCAAAGAGACTACCAGGAAATTAAAAACTCCATTGAAAGCTGGCAACATGCCTTACAAGAAACTAAGGATAGACTATCAAAACTTGAAGACAAGTTTGCAATGTGTGATCATGAAAGGAAAGATCTCTTAAAAATGACAAGGAAACAGGCAATAGCAATACAAAAGCTAGAAGATGACAAGAGAATCTACAGTTTAAAAATAAGAAATGTGAATGAAGAAGCAGAAATACATACAGGTGAATTACAAAGGCTATTCACGGAAATAATTAAGGAAAACTTCCCAAGCATGGGAAAAGAAAATGACATTCGGTTGTGTGAGGCAGGCAGAACCCCAGCCACCTACAACTAAAACATATCTACACCCAGATATATAATAAGATACCAGAAATTCAATATAAAAACAGAATATCAAAAGTCATCAGAGAAAAGAAACAGATTACCTATAAAGGTAAGCCCATCAGGATGACGGCTGACTTCTTGACACAGACCATCAGATCAAGAAGAGCTTGGAGCAAAGTATTCCAAGCCCTGAAAGAAAATAACCTCCAGCCCAGATTGATGTATCCTGCAAAACTGTCACTAGAAATTAATGGAGAAACAAGATGGTTCCATGACAAAGAGGAACTGGGGGAATTTGTGACCACCAATCCAACCCTACAGAGAATACTGAAGGACATTCTAGAGAGGGAAAAAAAAATACCAGGATTTTAGGAACAGTTGCAGAAAGGCCTCAATGAGTGGGTCAGGCAGTAGAATGAAGGAGAAAACTAGACAAACAAAGGCAGAAAAATAGCATAGCAGAAATGAGGCAGAGAAGGATGGCTAGAATCTCTAACATAGATGGCCATGATACACTATATTGTTAGTAGTGCAACAGGATTTAAAACCCACATTACTCACACCACTCTGCTTAGATGTATTATATTCTGTTCCAGTCATTCTACCTGTACTAGATTTGAGGGCACAGACAGTTATCCTGAAAATAACCGGATATAGTACAATAATCATCCTTAATTTCCTATTAACTTAATCTAAAGCTCTGTAAAACCTACACTGTTTTACCATGACTGATTGTAATCAAATCTGGTTTGTTGAATCACTGTTTTGTATTGATAGATTTTATTCAAAGCTGTTATGATTGATAGTATCAAGTCTGAGAGTATAGGGAACTGCACTTAAGATGACAAGATCCACTAGAATATCCACTATGGTTTGATTATTACCTGCCTTTGAAGTTTTATTCTGTCTACAATGTTTTATTTTTATTAATATTGTTATGTACTGCTATATTCAATTATTCTGCTATATGCAATTATGCCTGATGATATAGACATTCTATTGAAGATAATAAGAAACAACACAGTAATCATTGTAGGTCATCTTGTACTGTGGTTTTATACAACTTTTTGGTTTCATGTTTTTATAGGAATTTGTTTTGTTTTGTCTTGCTATGTTTTGTTTTTCTCTCTAATACAGAAAGGATAGAAATACACGTAGAGATTCATGCATGTGTAGCTGTTCACACTCTCACTGTTTGTATAGCTACTTCATATGCTTTAATTTTGTAACTTGAACAACTATTTCTAAGAAGACAATATGTTATTTATCAGCTGAAAAAAAAGTATGTTGCTCTTTGTTGTGAGATCGATTGTCACATAAATCAACTCTCAGTCTTAGTAGTATCAATATTAGGAGTTAGATAAATCTTCACTGGGGGAATGAAATCTTTTCCTGTGCATTTTGAGATGTTTAGTAAGCAGCACACTTGACCCATGCCTCTTCACAATCCATAACACCATCTTCAAATCACAGCAATCAAAATGTTTCCAGAAATTGCCAAATGTCTCAAGACAAAATGCCCTAGTTGAAAATCACCAAGATAATTATTTCTCTATTCTTACTTTAATTATTGTTTTGATTTTTTTGGTTCTAAGGATATATTTTAGAGGTGTCAATAATTTCATGAATTGATAATTAAAAATTTTATTTACCTTTTTTCATACCATCTGTAAAATATAGGATCTTTCCACTTTCAGATTCTTGCAGTTTTTATTTATAGACAGTATATACTATTTTGCAACTATTTCATAGGTTTTAATACAGCTCTAATTTTTAAAAAGTTTCAATTTAAGAAAATCATTGTTTGAAACTATATAAATCCTAGGAACCTTTGCCTACTACATCAGCCAAACATCAAAATAATTGTCTTAACTTTTTTTGTAACTGTGAATCTCTCCATTTATTCTTGTATTGCTAATAATTTTGTTCACTGTATTTCACTACTATGCCATTTGGCATATTAAGATCTGTGTAAGCCCACAGAAGATAGGAGTCACATTTGTTTATTGATCAGTGAGTTACCATACCTGGTCTAGTATTTAATGAATCGAGGTAAGAATAAATTAGCTAGCAATATAGCTTCAGTGTTAGACATATGCCCCTTATCAATAAAAATAGTTTCCTTGTGGCCTAATGTTTTTTATTTTCAATTCTATTCTAGTGCCAATATTATGTCCCCATATTTCCTTGGTTTATTTTGCCTGATATATGTTGCATGGCTCTTTGTTCTGCATTGTTTTGTTGTGTTTTATTATGTTTACTTTTTTGCCTTGTCCTGAGATCTATGAAATATATTTTCCTTGTGATTGTCTCCAGCACATGGAGATCCAGTTTAGAATTCAAGTAATAAGTGGTTTTAAGTGTTTCCAAAGTATTTTAACATCATCTTTAACTTCTATCTTTGTCTAACGTTTATTTTAGAAGAGTAATTGAGTCTTTTATTCTCCTTTTCAGCACCATGGAACTATTATATTTTTCTCTCTTCCTGACACCAAGGGACTGTCTCTCCTCCAACTACTTCTCAGACATTTATTAAATAAACTCAGATTTTATACATAGATTATCATTGATTTTTACATAAAATAACTTCTCTTTAAAAGTTCATTTATAACATTTGAATTTGGTTTTGCAAATCACATCTTGATTATTTTCATGTAAAGCAAAAATGATGACTGGAATCTTGTCCCTGCCTTGCCAAGCAAAGCTAGGTCTTTGGTCTCCTACCCTGCAGGGCTAGTTGCTATGGGCCACAGAAATGCTAGAGAGAGACAGAATTCCCTGGAGCAGTTCTGTCTCTCTTGACAGGCCAGCGAGCTCTACTCCCATAAGGAGCCCTCTGAGAAAGGATATGGGTAGGAGAGCGAAGTCCAAAGCACACAAAACTGGACAGGGCATCTCTGTATGCACAAGCAGCAGGCAGAGAAGGGACCCAAGGTCTCCCTGCAGGATGTGGAAGGAGCCAGCTGTACCTGTTGCTGGGCAAACATTCAGCCTGGCCCTTGTGTCTGGCCCTGACCTGTTGTCTCCTCTTGGAGGCTGTGAAGGTACTGTGGACCATGCACTTGGACTCACTCTCACCCACAAACTTTGCCTCCACTGCATTTCTGCAGATGTTCCTGTGGATGGGCCATTATATCACCTGCAGATCAGTGGGAAAGGGACACCTCTAAAATTCTGAGGTGAAAACGGAGTACATCAAATGCAGAATGTATAGACACAGCAACCGTGGAGTTTACCACTTTATTAAAATTGTGATCGTTCACATAGACTCGACCAGGTCACATATTAATAATTATCACTGACAATCTTTAACATCAGCTGAAGCCCACAAGTGAAGCAATATTACATCTCCCGGTCTCATTTATCTTACTGCTTATGGCCCCTCTGTGGTCAGCAAGCTGTGAGCTTCGTGGACATTTAATTATGAGCACATCATAAATGTAGCTGACAGGGCAGAGACTGCAGGGGGCTGCTCCTGGCAAGGGGGTCGCTGCGGAAAGTAGTTGGTTGCTGCACCCCCATGACAGGAGAGGCAAAGACCACTTCTCCAGGTGCCCTTCTGCAGCTTCCCCTGGCCAGCTGAGAGGCCCATTGAATGGATACGGTCATGCTTGGGGCTCAGTGCTCCCTCTAACTTGCAGATGCACAAACCAGGTTGTCATAAGCCTCAGAACAGCCCAGCGTTACGTCCTGTCTCACCCAGAGGTGAGGTAAGCTTAGCTTACCTCTGTCTCTGCCTGTTTACCAAGGTTCCCACAGGCGATGTGAAGAAGCAGGATGAATTTCCACCCCATACTCCCTGGGCCCAGGAAGCCCATAACTCCATTCATCTGACCGAAAACTACTAGGTCTTCTTAGTGGGTGCAAAGGCTGTGGAGGGTCACCAACAACACTGCACCATACCTCTCTACCCAGGAAATTCCTTTCCTTTCCACTGCATCAGAAAAAGAGACCCCTCCTCTGAGCAATGGAGCTGGAGGGCTTTCGGTTTGCTTCTAATTGGCGACTGCCCTGGTACGCTAGCCACGGCGCAGCACCGTGCACTAATAAGGCCACAGGCTCTCGGAGTGGGCTTGGGTTGCAGGACCTCACCGTGTCATGTTTCAAAGCAAGTGTCCTCAGAGGGGCTGAGGTACAGACTCCGCTGCCCGGGCAGGCTCCGATGGGGAAGACAAAGCATATAATAAGGGCCGCGCAATGAAGGAGCTCAGAGGAGAAAGCTGAAAAGTAGCTATCATGTTGGCAGATAAATTCTACACACAATTATTCATTCCTAGCCTCTTGACATGTAGATTAATGAGTTTGATAACCCAGGCTTCTAAGAAGTAGATTCCACTCTTCTCAGGCTTTCTCCCCCTCTACCTACAAACAGCACACGGGTCTAGGGAGAAAAAAACAAATCGATACATTTGCAGTAGCCATCACGGCTTGCTTGTGATTGGAGCTCTACGTCAAAAATATGATGTGTCTTCTCCTTCTCAGCCAGGGAAAAGCTGCCAGTGGCCAGAGGGGCACTGGAGGGGGCCATGTCTTCAGATCTTGGACTCCATCAAGTCCCAGGCTACTTTCTACGAAAAGCTGGGCATGGAGCTCTTCTAACGTCTGCCCGAGGTGAAGCAGACATTTGCTGACACTGCTATCCCTTGCTATTGTAGCTGGGATTGGAAACCCTGCTGTCACTGTCTCTAGTTGGCACTAAGATACCAAGAAAGAACTGTGTGACAAGAAAGACAATCACAGGAGTGAGACAGACTCCCCTGCACCTCCTCTGGGCTTTCACCTAAGATCGTGAATAGTTTTGAATTTAAACTCCAGGTTTGATGCCCTCTAACCCAAATGTAAGGTGATGAGATCCTTCTAGAGAGAAATTGGGTCAAGTGCAGTCCCAGCACAGGATTCGATTTTATGTTATGTACCAACACCATTTCCAAGCAGAAGTGGTACAATTTGGGTGATGTGTTTATATGTCAGGAGTACACTGTTTTGGCTGGCCCCTTAACCATTTGGTAAAAATATTTCTATATCTCAGCCTATATTATTAGCTCTTCATTAAGTGTTTATATTGGAAAAATAAAGGTACTTCTTTCAACAAAAACAAATACAGGAAGAAACAAACTAACAAAGGTAAATGTCTCTCCACCTACCCTTAATCCCCAACAGTGTTGCAAATTCAGCCAGATTTCTTCCTGTATTTTGGGTTATGCTGCAAGGATTCAGGGGGTTATGATGCAGAATTATGAGGGGGACCTCTCCCCTGGTACTCTGCTAGGAGGCCTTGCTGCTACTATACTCTGTCAAGCATGCCCTCTGGGGCAGAGCGCATCTCCAAATCCTGGACAGAGCCCTGCCTGGGTACTTGTTGAACAGATTCAATGACCATGGAATGTATGTGCATACCTGGGAGAGCAGATACAGGTGATCATTACCACAGACATTCTGTAAAACACCTCCTTTTATCCTATAGCAATAGGAATGAAGGGAGGGGAATTCACTCAGCACATAAAAGTCCAGTGAGATCTTCAGTTAGCAACATGGAGCTGCTCAAGAATTTGTGGAGGTAAAATTGAATTCCTATGTAAAGTCTATCTCACTTCTAAAGAGACAGCCTAAAGCTATCCAAAAAGAAGGAAATGTTTTTCTTTATTAAACAGTTTTGAGGCTCAGTATGTCTCACAGTCTTGGGGTGAGGATCACCATGCTTTGCCAATAAAAATTCAGGATGTTGTTAAATTTGAAATCCAGATAAATAAGTTGCTTTTTTTTGGTACAACTGTGTCTTAAATATACATGAAGCATATTTGTGCTAAAATAATAACTTGCTGTATACTAAATATGAACTAATATACTAAAAATGTAGTTTTTGTGTGCCCCATGGATATTTGAGACATGTTTACACTTTCAAAAAACTGTTCATTATCTGACATTCAAATTGAAGAGGACATCTAGTCTTTCATCTGACAAATCCTTTCAGGATGTCTTTGTGAAACTGCTCAAGACAGAATCAGGAGGTGACCAGGGAAAAGGGGAAAAAAACATGCTCCAAACTTAAGATAGCATCTACCCCAGCACTTTTTCCCCTTGAGCCCAAAGTCCAGAACTCTGAAGGAAAACTTGGACCACTGTTTCTGAGTAGAAATGATGACCCCATCTCTGGGTTCTGGGTCTCTGTAGATAAGAGCCTAAAGTTGGGGAAGATATCTCAGGATGGAAGGATGCTTGTGTTAGGGGAAACATCAAAGTCGGACCACAAGAGTTCCCCTCCTGCTCCCATGAGCCTCAGTACCTTATAGCCTGGTGAGGGCTTTTCCTAGAAGACTGCAGAGTCTTGGAAGTAACTTTCCCACCTCGCTTGGCAGCAGTCCCAGAGCAGCTCAGCATAATGCACTTGAGCAGGGGTTGGGAAGAAAAGTCACCCCTGCTTCCTTCATCAAATCAATTGTGGCCACACCGACTCATCTTCCCTCTTAGATCAGAAAGCCCTAAATTGTGCTGCTTCTTTTAAATATAGGCACATGTACAGAAGGATACACCTGAGAAACAGTATCCTGGTTCTGGAAGGAAAAACTCTTATCATCACTGTTTACTTCTGGATTTCAAGTACTGAGCTTCCAGCAAAAATGAGCTGAGGACTGTCCTCAGCAGCGACCCTATCACAGTGGACAGAGCACACACCTGCCTGAGTATAGCAATAGCTCAGACCTGGCTCCATCTTACTGCTGCTGCTAGCTACCCAGCAACTCCACTTACTTCCTCTGGGCAAATCTCCACCTCCTGTGCTGCCATGATAGTGATGTACTGAGAAGGAACCAGGGCCCCTTGGCTTCATCATCACAGGATACCTTTGCCATCTGCACCTGAGCATCAGTCCAGGGATGCAGACTCTGCAGAAGACTCCAGCAGATGCACCCTGCTCAGCACCAGGCCACTAGCTGTGTCCTGCACACTAGCTTAAGTTCAGCCCCTAGGAGCAAGCAGGACCCTGGCAATGCTCCACGCCTGCATCCTCCTCCTTCCCACAACACTGGGAAATAGCTACTTTGGCAGGAAGAAGCTCAATCCCTTCTAGAAGGGTCCTTAGCCTTAAAAGTTCCCAAAGCTGGGGAAAAATAGAAGAGAACCCAGATGCAGACAAAAGAGTCATCCTTGAAGCCCCAACAAAAGAAAGTTTGTCCAGGAGAAAAAATTTAGAAGAGGTCAGAGTCATAAGGATCTACACACTAAGGGACTTTCAAAGCACAGGGGCCAAATTAAGCCGTGAGAACCATGAGACCAGGGAAGAGTGGCAAATGGGCTGAGATTTCCTAGTGCAGGGAGAGTGAGAGCAAAGTGAGGACTTCAGTGAGGAGCAGCTGCCACAGCCAGGGCGATAGCCAGCCTAAACCTGCTGCAGGAGCCAGGGGAGCTTCTGCTGGAAAACGCCCCACTCTCCACATCACACCAAACACTGTACTAATGTCCTCTTGGCATCCCTAGAGTAGAGGTCAGGTCCCAGCCACTCCCAGGCCTCAATATAGCCCACAGTCTTCTTCATCACAAACCATAGCTTAAGTATTTGAGTGAAATGCCAATATTTTAAAATCAGATTTCAAAGGAAAATCCAGATCTCAGTTTCCCTTGAAAAAAAAGATTCTGGCAACACTGGGCCCGAGGCTAACTGGAGAGGACTTTAGACAAGGTGCATACTTGTCAGTTGTTCCCAGTCCCCAGAGCTTCCTACTGCCTGGCATCTGCTGTGTGGGTGCACTGTAGAGGCCCTGTGTGCCCCCATGGAACACAACAGGAGCACAAGAAGCCTTGCCCCCAAAAAAATCTTTTCCCCAGAGTCCTCCTCCTCTCTCAGAAGAACTAGTACTCTAAACGCCTTCCTTCCTGCACTTACAGGTTAGCTCGCAACCACTTCCCAAAGGCTCTGGTTCACCAACTCCACCTCCAGCTGTGGCATCCATTCATAAGACAGACAGTTGCAGAGCCTTGGAAACCATCTAGAATATAACTTAAATGGAAGCAACAGCTGTGTTCCAGAGAAAACTGGAATAAACCCATATCCAAAGCCTAAGCCAAAGGCAACCACATGGCGAGAGTGAAGGCAAGAATCATGTGCCCATTTCACAGACAATGGCACCAGAGCCCATAGTCTCATTTTCCTCCTTAACTTCCAGGATGAATGGCCAATCAGTTAGGTAGCAGGAGGGAAGTGTCATCCATACATTAAGTGCTAAAGTGGGGAATAAAGTTCTGATTGGCTGACTCAGGAATTGGGATTCTGGGCAGAGCTTAACAAAAGGATAATGTATCTTTAAGCCCAGGTGCCCTTCAGGGGATGTATTGGATAAATGTCTTCTGAAAAGCCTGTAAATATTCCATCGCCTCACTGTCATTACTACCATGAAATGATAATGAAGCATGAAAGAAATATAATTCCATATTCAGATGACAGCATTAGCCTCCATAAGCAAACTGAAATATTTATTAGTAAAATGTTCAGTATCTATGCCTGTAATCTAAAAAAAGGACAAAAATGTTTTATAATAAAAAAGAGATTGAATGCAGAGGTAAAATCTGGTTGGCTGATTTTATTGCTTATTATTAAATCCTGGCAAAACAATTATTTTTTTCTTTTCATTAGTAAGACACCCAAATTAAAACTATGCCCTCCGGCTGCAAGGTTTACAGTAGTGATTAAAAACAAGAAATTGTGATGCATGGGGCTTTTGACAATGGCATAATCAAATTCATTCATATTGTTCAATCTTTCACTGACAAATATTTTTACAGTAAAATATACTAAACAAAGAATCACATACAACAACTATCAATACAGAGGAATTAAGAAACCTTGTTATTATTTTAAAAGTGAGCTGATACAATGTTGCCTTAATCTTGAATACAAACATCAGAGTGTAGTTAATTAGGGTAATTATTGCCTAAATTGTGCTTAATTGTCTTATAGTGAAGAGGAGTGTGAATGAAGCTTTTTGAGCTTTCTACAATACATAAGTGCCACCAAACTCTTTAGGTATAATTTAATAAGTTTTGATGGCATTTCCTATATATGAGAAAACACATCCGAATACAAGCTAAGAGATAAACAGGAGCCATAGGCCCTGACCTCTGTTTCACCTTATTGAAAAAGAGGCGTAAGAGAGTCATTTAGTACACAAGCATTTCCCTCACTGAGTGCATTTTCTTAAAGGAGAGAAGAAAGGGGGAAAAAAACCAAGGTCTTTGAAGTGAATGAAAAATTAGAAATTCAAGTGACCACGATCAATTCTGAAACACTGCACAAAATTAATTACAGTTTTGCATCAGAAGCAAGAATGTAGATTTCAGACAGTCGGTGTCATTTATCTCGAACCGCACAATATACAAGGCGATTAAAAAGCCAAATCTGTCCCCACCCCCCAAGTCTAAGGCCTCTCAGAGGCTGTGAAGTACAAATGATTAACTCCAAATTATGCAAGGGACTGTGCAGCCGCTTCGGCTTGAATGGAGTGTGTGTCGAGTCACAGGAGCGGGAGAGGGACAGATTTGTGGCTCTTTATCAAAATCCAGTCCGGCCGCCTATGCCAGAATCCAGATAAATTGCCCAATGCTCTGACAGTGCTGCAGAAAGCTTCCCCGGCAAAACCAAAATCTCTAGTTTCTATCTGTTTTTAATTGCTTGCCTTAGATTTGCATTTTTATACTATTAGGTTAAAAGATTTACTCTGTTCTGTGGGCTACTCTGACCCAGTGGCTTCCCATTTCCCACAGTCGCAGGAGCCTATGGGAAATGGGGCAAGAGCTGGTTTCTGAACCATCTTTAGCAAGCCAGCCCAGAGTCCAACATCCCTGTCGGCTAGGGAGACTCCTTAAGGCTCTCTGGCCCTCAGACCAGCCCCCAAGAAGCCATCAGTGTACAAGGGGCATGGAGACTCCCCAGGCCTTTGTCCCCAGAAGAAGCCGAATGAGCAGAGACCCCCACACACACACTAAGAAGCTCCCTTGTACCCCCTCTCTTTCAGCTGGGACTTCTCTCTCATTAGCCCCCCTTTTAAAGAGGCAGGATGTGCATGTGTTCAAAATACATCTTATTCTGTTGTCAAAACTGAGTATTAGAAAGGCTGACAGATTTTCCCTGACTCCAAGAAACCACACATGGTATAACACACTCACACTCACACACACACACACACACACACACACACACACACAGGCTGGGAGCCTGTTTCATTTAACCCTGTGTTCATAACCAATTTATTAACATGCGATTGCCAAGTGGAAAGCTGTCATTTTAAGATCTGTAAATGGAGCCTCACCTGACAAAGCCTTAGGTTTTCAGCAATTGGCTTCAGGTTTCCCTAGGGAAGCCAGGCTACCCTCTCCTGCGGCACTTTAACAAACCCTGCCTGCCTTCACCCAGGTTCTCTAGACCAGCTCCTGCCTCATGCCTTCTACTACCCCTGCAGGATTCCTTACATGTGGTGGATACATATCCCCACCACAGAAGATTCTCTTAAGCACACCTCTTCTGAGCAAGACTCCATCCCACTGGTCTCAGATACAGAGGCTGCCAGATCTGTGGAGTGCATGTTTGGGGGAAAGGGAATTAGGTGTGAGAAAAGCTCATCTCATGTATCCCTCTCTGTTTACTGGAAACAAAGAAACTCTTCCTCTCGGAGAGAAAAAAAAAACAATGTGAACAGCAGTAGAAACAGCCACTGCCCCAGCCTGATGTCAGGGACATCAGGGTTTGGTAGAGACTTCAGTTCACACTGAGTACATGATTCCTCTTAAAGAGCTGACTGTACCTCCACTCAATCCATATTGCTGTGACCAAAAGCCAATCCTTGTAGCCAGATACTCTGAACTGTCAGTGGGAACTGGAAATTCAGATTCTTTTGGAAATTTCTTTCTTTAACGCTGAAAAGATTGTCCATGGGCCAAATATAAGCACTTCTGTCAGCCAAACCCAGCCCGGGGCCTCTCACTTTATGACCTCAAGACCATCCGTAACTGATTGACTATAGGCATTTTCACTGTGTAGTGATGGTAAAGGAGACACCTAGAATCCCCAAGGGCAGGAAGTCAGAAGGATGCTGTGCCAACAGCTCCTGAGTTCTTCCTTCCCTCGCACTGACCTCTCCCCAGCTTCCTGCATCCCAGTGACCTTTAATGCAGTAACCTGGACAATCTTGTGGACCAGTTTTAGGGTCCATCCCCATGTTACTTCGAGATTCTGAGACCAACCTCCACTTTGCTTTGCTTTTTGTTTCTTTAGTTTTTTGGATGTTTTTTAATCCTTAGACTTTTAGAAAAGTTACATAAATGCCTAAAAGCAATGAATTCAAAGCAGGCCTACAAAGGAGCTGGTCCAGCCTGCCCTGCTCCCTCTTTGCTGTGCCAGGCTAGGCCTCCTCCACTTCCACCCCACAGGACCTCTGCTCTTGGAGCTGCATTACCACCCTAGACTGATATTCCCATGGCACTAAGTCCCCCAGTAATCCCTGTTAGGGAAAGATGTACCCTGCTGATGTAGGCTGTCCTCACACTGGGTCCTGCCAGTGCCCCTCAGTACCCCATACGGAACATGCAGGAGAGGGGAGACCATGTGGAATCCTCAGCTAAATGCCTCCCCAAAATAATCACTGCCTCACTGCTGATTACTGAAGTGGATTTGTAATCAATATAGGAATCCAAGCAGCCAAATTGGTAAATTTGGGGATTTTACTAACTGAGCTCAGCGACCACTCATGTAGACTCCTGTTTCAGAGTCAAATCAAGTGGCCCCAAACTGGAAAGTTACAAGGCATTTAAAGCAGATTACCGCAAAGTGAGACATCCTGTTGGAAACAATTTAGCTAGACTCTTACATTGATTTTGGTTGACACCTGTATCCTGCTTCTTTGTTGAGCAGGTTAATTTTTTCTCTTGTGGGTGCAACTCATTCTGCTTTTCTCATGGGACTTGTACCTCAAGTAAATGTCAATCTTCTGGGTCAAATACAGGGCACAAGATGGCATCAGTTATGCCAAGCAACAACAATTACCAGCCAGGAAAACACTCTGCTCCAACATCCTGGCTTCTCCTCATCCTGATCTCCTGTCTACAGATGTCATGGCAGGCTCCACTAGAACTCCCGAGTGTGTGCACAGCACTCTGCTCTTGTACTTAGGCTCCTTTCTGTGGTTGAGGAAGTGTGAGCTGGTGGATGAGCAGTAAACATGGAAGCAAAAGCACATGGTGGCTGTAGAGCCTTAGGTAAGTCATGGGAACTCAGAGCTACTTGACCACATAGAGTTAATTCCACCTGCCCTGTAGGGGTTGGAAGAATTAAATCCATGGCTTAGGAAGCCAAATCACCAGGTAAACCCCAAAGATGAATGTCTTTTTTAAGAATCATATGGCCATAATGAACAACCCCAATTTACAAGTATTAGCTCCAATCACAAAAGTTCTACACAGGGCAGAAGTTCACATTATTGTCCCTTTGAAATGAAACTAGTGGGAATCCTCTTCCTAAGAAACTCAGCCCATGATAGTTCCAAAATACATTTCTTGGGCCCTGGAAGGGGGGGGTGTAAGAAATTAAGAATGGAGTTTCTAATCTATTTGCAACACAGAGCTATCTGGCAGTGGAATAAGATTGCAGGAAGGCCCAGGCATCTAAAAGGTCAAGTCCCACAGGTTAGGGCCACAGTTATGGCTCAGCTTTTCTTCTCTAGCCCTGGAAAAAATTCCCTGACAGCTCATATGAGTAACCAAAACAGGAGATTACATTTAAATCATTTGTAATTTAGAATAAACGTTCCCCTCCCAAGCTGGAGTCCTCTGGCTTCCATATTCCAAGGAAGGGACAAGGAACCCAGGTGGATTTGCTGGCCAGGAATGAGTCTTTCATCACCAAGGTCACTGTGCCAGTAAAATGAGATGACATGTGACAAAGGGTCCTATAAGTGGGCATCTGTCTTTCAGAATTATCTCCAAAAAGATTCTGTTCCTTAAACTCAAAGGTTTAAATAGGATAAAAGAAGGGTTTGGTTTTGGGAGCTCTATGAATCAGAGCACTCTGGTTTTCACAATTTAGGAAATCATTTTTTTAACATCACAAGTTTGAGTTCAAGCATGTTTATCAGTACGATTATTCACTCTGCATATATGATTTTAAATGCACGAATTCATTTGTGACATTAACATGATATTTATCTTACCATTGATTACAGGAAATTGGAAACATGGATGGTGTTGTTAATAAATGCCTAATGGTCCTGTATGCCATGAATTAACCTGAATAACAGAATTCTTCTTGAGAGGGGAAAAAATAACCATCCTCTGCCACAGAAGAGATGAGCACCCTGTCCACCCTCTTGAGCAATGCTATTTGTCATTTTCACAATCAGAATTTGGCCCTATAATAAGGGAACAAAGTATCAGAGAAGTGAAGAGATTTCTAGAAAGACTCATGGTAACTTAGAGACCAACCTAAGGCTAGACTGCCAAATTAAGAGCTCACTCTCTATTCCTAAAGAGCAGGAAAACACTTATGTTATCAACACTTGGATATTTCCGAGTTCATGGATCTTGAGCAAAGTCACCCAGCCTCAGGCCTGGGGACAGAATCCACCTGTCTATGATTCTTGAGTTCCTTGTGAGCATCGCCCTACTGTTGGGTGTTGTTAGAGATGCATCATAAGTCAGAGGTGCATCAAGTCATCTACCAGGGGTAGGAGATGTGAAAAGCAGGACATTCTCAGCAACTTTAGAAACTTTTGAGTGAAATAAATCTCAAATTACAGGATCTTTTTCCAGAGCATCGCTCTTTAGAGGGTGTGTACATGGCTATCTCTGGGAAAATGTTAGAAAAAAAAGAAGATTCTGCTTCAATTAAAACGGGTTCCTCAGAGATAAAGCTCAAGGACACTTTTCATTGACTCGGTACTCAGCAATGCACCTCAGAGAGACTCTGACAATGATAATCGCAAATAGGGTGATTTTCATTTCAAATTAGCTGTTGGATAGCTCACAATGCAAAGCTCAGTCTTCTCGGAGAACAACCGTATCCAAATGCCATGCATCACATTGTTAAATAAGAACCGAATAGGTTTCGTTAGAATAGACAATGATCTGAGGGTCATGGTGGTCCTCTCTCTCCTGATGATTCAAGGATTGAAAAGCATCATGATGCAGCAGAAAGAAAATTAATGATAGAGTCAGGTGCTGCCATTCTGTGATTGACATTGGTCAAAAATCCTTCAGTCTTCCTGGCCATAAAATGAGGACAGAGTAATCCGCAGCCTTTCTCTAAGGCTAGTTTGGAAGTGTACAAGAGAGAAGGTGGGTGACAGTACTTGGAAAGCCTTTGGTATGGCATGCTCAGAGGGTCACTGCTGAGACACTGGCCCTCAGGAAAGTATACACATGGAATTTATCCCCTTTCATATGATTACCCACATTTGTTTTAAGAAGAAAATTGAGAATCCTCCAAATAAGGAATTTTCCCTGTGTCATTTCTTCTTTCCCTTAAAATGAGAACTTTACAAATAATGTTTCAAAAATAATAATGGTGTTTGTTACCATTAGAGAGCTCACTCCAACCCTCCATGTGGAGAGAGATAATTTCTACAAGACAGGCTAAGTAAAGGATAAGACCTGGGATCTACCAATGACTGAAGCCAAGAAGGGATGGGGCCATTGCCCATGGCCTGTCACATCCCCTGCCCCAGGCTGAAGGATGACAGCCCCACAGAGGAGAGCCCAGATGGCCCTGCCACTTCCAGGCAGTCCAAAACATGTAAATGAGGTAGCCTAGGCTACCAGGGGCCACTCATCCGCTGCCACCTGACTGCAGATACATGAGTGTCACCAGTAGAAACTGGACAACTGCCCTGAGCTGCAGACTTGGCCAGCTATCACCGAATGGGGGCTCCTGTAAGCCTCTAAGCTTTGATTCTGAGGTGGCTTGTAGTGCAGTGTAGTGCTGAGACAGCAACGACACAAGCTCATTGTACAGATGAAATGACTGAGGCCCAGAAAAGACCCCTCCATCCTCTCCCCTCTGCAGCTCCTTCAGACCCACCTCTCTCCAGGACTCCAAAGCCAAGATTGCTAATGTAAATCTGACCCTGACTCTGCCCTCCCCAGAGCCCTGCATGGCTCTCCAGGGACTTAAGAAATTGTCCTCATCATCTGACAGGCCTGGGCTGAACTCCATCCATGCCCTTTTATAGGGATTCTCCAGTGGTCCTAGGCAGGGATCCTCAACCACTATCAGCGGGTTCCCTGAGGACAAACCCCCTGGGAGTCCAAGCCAGCTGTTTCCACTCTCAACTGGCAGCTCCCCTTCCCTTGGACCAAGATGCTTGTCTTCAGCCACCCATACCATGACCTCTCTGCTTCCTTGCTCAGCATCTGCTTTATCCTGGGGCTCAGCCCCTGAGATCTGAGTTCTCTCATTCACTTCAAAGCACCCCAGAGAGCCTGGCATGGGCCCTGATGAGCATTCTGCAGCTGCTCATGGGGTCACACACTCACACCAGCAGGTGTAACACAGGGAGTGTGCAGAATGAGTGGCGAAATGGGGGAGTGCTAGGTTCAAGTTAGACTCTTTTACCTGACACCAAAGGAGAAGGGGCCTATGGACTGGCCCAAGTCACAGGGACATTGACTGTGAGAGCCAAGTAACTGCAGGCTCATCTGCACCATGGGTCACATGACCAGGTGTCCTCTTCACCTGTTTGCCACACCTTTCTCTGGATGACGGCAATGCCAGTCACAGTGCATCCCATCCGCCTAGAGCCACCACTGCTATCTTCCCCCATGTAATGTGTGCAGCTCATGCACAGGGTCTTTTCCTCGTCTCTCCCCACCTCCACGCCCCTTCCATCTCAGAGATGACCTCTCCTACCCACCAAGTTTCAGGAGCTGCCTGCTGAGCAGGGAGGCTGGGGAAACAAGGGTTCCTGTCAATTCAGCCCATTGCACAGATCTCGACAATCTTTAAAACCATACCTCTGCCCCAGGTATGATCTCGTATGACTATAATCCAGCACCCTGGGAGGCTGAAGCAGAAAGATCACAAATACAAACCTAACCTAAGCAACTTAGCAACTCAGGGAGATCCAGCCTCAAAATAAAAATGAAATAAAGGGCTAGAAAAGTAGCTCAGTGCAAAGGCTGACTTCAATATCCAGTACCATAAAAAAAACTTTACTCTTTGGGAACATATGCAGCCCTAAAAAATTTTCTAATAACCCCAACCTATATGCAGCCTATCACCCTTACTGGCCCAGAAAACAGCACACTCTAGAAAAAAAAAGGTCAAAAGCTGATGTCCCTCACCCTGCCTGCGTTGTCTGTCAGTGCTCTGCTCTCCTGCCTTTCTACCACCTGCTTTGTGGTATAACAAGAAATATGAGGAGCTGATTTTTAGCAGTCAAAATGTATTTGTCTGACCAATAGAAAGCATTCTTGTGTGTAATCCCAGTAGTAGATTTTTTTAATCCTCTGCGCTGACACACTGTTACGTGTTCACAGTTATTATCTGTCCACTTCCCAACCTTAAGAGGTTAGATTGTTTAAAGATTTGTTAGCTATGAACTGCTTAAAGAAGGCCAAGTATAAACTCCCAGCTAATTGAAAAATAGCATTTTAGCAGATTCTCCTCTGATATTATATTGTAATGGTTGTACTCAGAGTACTCTCAATACTTCAATAAGTGGTGAAATTAAAAAAATCACATCTTCAGGGCTTTGCAGAAAATGTGGCTGTTACCAATTTATACTGCTTTTTTAACCATTATTTTCTTATATTTCCCACAATGCCTCAGATCAGAAGCAAACAGAAACTGAGTGATTACCCCAAAGTGTGCTAGATGAACTGGAAAAAGTCTATTCAAACAAAGCTCATTAGTTCTGATACCTCCAGGGCTATGACAAATTAAGCTGCTGGTGTGTGTGCTTGCAGACAAAAGGGGGATGCCGAAAACTAGGGCTGAGCTAGGCACTGTGTCAATAAATTCCCCTGAAAAAGGTAAAAATTACAATTGGAGCTAAAATGGAATCCCTTTAAGGAGCATGTACAAAATAGATCATCCCTTCTTTCTTAAGTACATTTGTGAACCTGCCTGTGATGAATTACAGCAGCGGGAAGTGGCCACTCCAGAGGGGCTAGTCGGCCAGGTGCACAGAGAAGGTGCTGGCTGCATCCACCCTCAGTGCTCTGCAAAGTCTTGGCCCTGGCCAGACAAAAGTGATTTCCAACTCAGGAGGCAGCACACACTTTCTGAAATTGCCTCTGATTTCCCAGTGAGAAGATGTGTTATTCCCAAAGCCAGCCCAGCAGCCTCCCAACTTTGAAGAGTTCCAGCCTTGTTTCCAGCTTAAAAAAAAAAAAAAAAGTACCAAGCATTATAGCCATGGGTTTTCTTTTTCCTGATTTGTGAGTCAATTTTGAAAGGGAAGCTTTGAAAATTCTCAAAAGTAGTTGTAAGGAATCGGGCACATGGGCTTTCATAAATAGTTGTTGGACAGATGAAGGAATGAGGTATTTGGGTAAGGTCATGTGATGAAAGGTGGACCTAGATTCTCAAGACTCCTTTTGGATCTTTCTAGAATACACTGTGGTTACATATTCCCACCTGGCTAAGGGGTTTGTGGATCCCTCACAATGCTTTTTGGTCTCATAGGCTGAATCCCTGTGCCACAGAGAATCATACCTTAGTAATTCCCAAACTGTCAAAGTGAAAAAAGATCCTGAGAATGCAGTCCCCAGAAGAACACAGGCCAAGTTGGATCCACAGATATTTTTTCCTCCTTACTGTGTTGTTTTTTCATTTGATCTGCAATATTTGCCACGTAAAATTTTGGATATTGCGCATCCATATCCAATATCTCAGCTCTTATGGAAATTTGAAAGATCTGCTCAAAAGGGACTGGTTTTGCCATATGACACAAATGTCCAGGACAGAATTGCAGAAGCCCCATGTAATAAGCATGTGCACCCACTTGCCAGGGGAGCCCTTCCCAGCCCACTGCATCCAAGTATGTTAGTGACCTAGGCCCTGAAGCTACCTGAGTCCACAGCCTCTGGAGTACTTGACCATCAGTCTAATAGATATGGGGAAAATAAGTCCCTGAAAGTGGGGAGGCTCGCAGGGGCCACAGTGGGAGTATGGTACTCTAGGACTGGACTCCACTGTTTCAGGGCCATGGTCATTGAAGCCACCCACCACACTAGCTCCAGTGAATTCCTCTCTCCTTCTTTGTGCTTCCGTGCCTTGTTCCTATTCCTCTCAATCCCACTATCTAGCCACCCAAACCAGGCAGGAGTCTTCGGGTCACATGCTGTCATGTAATCATCCGTGTGCAGTTCTGACTGAATGTGAGGGCTGCAGTAGTTATCTATCAGCAATGCCTTGCACACAGCAGGTCTCAGCAAAATCTTGCTTCCCTTTCCTTACACAATTGCAGGATTATGCTTCAGACTCTTGGATTTTTTTAGTAATTGAGCTCCAGATTGCTGTGACCACCAGTCTCTTCAACATTTGATTTAACAACCACTCTGGGCCACACTTCTGACACAGACCACCACATTCTGACCCTCCGTAGGTCCAGCAGGGTCACCAAGAGAAGCACTGCAGGTGGTCTCTGAAGTTCATTCCATCCAGGTAAACAGGAAGTGAGTGCATACTTCTGCTTAGCTTACATTTTACTTATATTCCAGAACCAAAGACAGAGAGAAGCAATTCTTCTAAAGAAAATGCATGCTGTCACCTGCACATGGACTTGCTGCTGCCCTTCACAATCTTGCCTTGACTCGGAGGCAGGTGACCATGGGGTCTGAGAATCACCAGAAGGCATGTCCAGCACCGCAGCCACCCATAATGGGTAACAGCAACACCATGAAATTTGGACCTCTTTGAGCACACACTCACACACACACGCACACACACCAACCACTTTCCACTGTGCAGGCAGCTCCAGGGAAGGCATCCATGGAAAATGTAAAAGCAAGCACAGGGTCAGATTTCTGATTTCTAAAGTTGAGAAATAGTTGCAAGGAGTAGTTGCCAGGAAGTCATGTGCAATCTGAGTGTTCCCATCACCCCTTCCAAGCTGGCCTGGGGGAGAGGAGGGAGTCAGGGAGAATACTGAAGAGTATGTGCTGGCAAGAGTATCTGAGAATGACAGGGTCTCACCTGACACCGGGCTGAGCAGGATCCAAGGTCCTGCATGAGCCTCTGCACCTCCAGGTCAAGGAGGACAGCATAGAACAGAAACCATCACAACAGAAGACACAGCTGAGTCACAGTCAGCCCTACCCAGCACCCAGAAGCTTCAGAGCAGCTCCGGGGGAAGCCTGGAGCTTTCCCCTACCCTTGGGGAGAAGGCACAGGCAGCTGAGAGAGAAAGTGCTCAGAGCTGGATGAGAACCAAGTCTGGGATGAGGGGCAGGAAGCTGAGAGACATCATGGAGGTTCTACCACAACTCTCCTCTTCCGCTTCTGTCTCCCTAGGGACCTGTACACACTCCTCCCTAGGAGTGACCTACACATGTCCGCTTCTTGACCAGGCTCAGTCTCCAACTTCTTCCCACCAGACATATCCCTCAGAGGTTCTGTTCATGCTCAGACACCATGTCAGTCCCTTCATTCCATTCATGTGAACAGTTTGTTTCTGCATATGCCCCCCATTGAGATGTTTCCATGTAAGGCCTCCTGCCTGGATAGTCCAACTTGGACCAGCCAAGTTGGAAGGAGGAGAGGCATCTATGTCATTGTCAGGTTGTGGGGAATGAGCCTTCTCACACATCATGCTATGACATTTTCACTACCTTTTGCTAGTGTTTTAATGTTTCTCCAGAAATATGCCAGACCTGCCCTTCTACCTATCCTTGACAAAACTCAATAGTGGAATAGCCTTGCTATTGGGGGCCTACAAGCGCCCCCAGTGTGGCTAACACTGAGCACTTCTTCAGAAACTGTTTTTTTCCTCTGTTCAGTTCTTTCTCCACCCATTCACGCATCAACATGACAGTATCTTGGAAATGTGGAGAGTTTTTTCATTGCACAAGTAATAGGCTCATTCTTGAGACATGTGTATATATGAACAAGCAAACTGAAACCACCCATAATTCCACAAGTGCCCACTTAAGCCACCAGCATTTGTGTTCTATCCCTCCACAACTGCATATTGGGAGTCCTTCAGTGTGGATACCTACTGATAAACTCTACATTTGGGAGGTACATGAGTGTATTATTAGTCCATTTTCTATTGCTCTAACAAAATACTCAGATCTGGGTTTATTTAGCTCACAGTTTTGGAGGATAAAGGTCCAAATAGTATAGCACAAGCTCTAAAAGGACTTTTCAGCTTCATTATGGTGGGTGGTATCATGGAGGGAAAGCTTGTAAGAGAGAGCAATCACACAGCAAGACAGAAAAACAGAGTAACACAAGCATCGAGCTCACTTTTTATAAAAGTTCACCCTCTTGAGGACAGAGACCCTCAGGAGAAGAACTCCTTTAATTCCTTCTGAGGGTAGCACTCCAAGTGACAGCCAACTCCCTCTGAGCTTCACCACATCACCACTGAAAACCCAGCTTCCGACACATGAGCCTCTGGAAGGACACAAACATATCTGACCATAACAGTGAGACTTGGTCTTTGGAATAATTTTCAGCTGCATACCCACCCTTGAGGCTCCCTCAGCCCCACAGATTAAAAAATATATATAGCAACACATTAAATGAAGACAAGACCTAGACCCGCTTGTTTCATCTTAATTTCTTCCCTTAAGTTAAATAATTTTACTTAAAATGATGATATTTTGTTCATCACATGTTTTTGCATTATTTTGGCCTTTATAAAATATTGCATTAAAATACAATGTAGCATAGTGACTGATTTTTTGGGCACTTCCATAAATTTTGCACTGGACACATCATTTCCCTCGTCCTCCCTAGCCATGCACCTAGTTTTCCTGGCATCTCCAGACTTGCAGGAAACCTCACCTCACCTCTGGGTATGGAGCTGATGTTATGAGAAGCTGCCTACAATGCATCCCAGAAAGTGCAGGGAGGTAAGGGGAGAAGAGGCGCAGGATGAACTTGGAGCGATGGGAAATGAGAAAAAGGAAGGAGACATGAACGTAAGTTCCTCTTCTCTGTCTCCCACGGACTGTTCTGTGACAAATTCCAACACGCAGTCCATTCGGAAAAGAAGATGTGCTGTGGTTTATATATAAAGCGGCCCAAAGTCTCGTGCCTTTGGAAAGAGAATGGATTCCGGGGTAACGGCTGGCTTGCAGTTGGGAGGGGGTCTCCTCGGAGCAGGTGGTCACGGACATGCTGCACGGAAGGGTGTGCCTCCCGGCCACCCCTCTCTTCTCTCTGTGCTTCCTGGTTGCTGTGATGTGAGCATCTTCCCTCTGCCCAGAACTTCTCACCATTCTACTTCTGCTAGAGCCTGAAAACTATGGGCTGAAATGTCTGAAACTGTGAGCCAAAATGAACTCGTCTTCTTTTAAGCTGTGGGTGTCAGGTATCATGTCCCAGTGAAGAAAAAAGTAACTCTGACAAGGTGACACCAAGCATAGAAACCTCCAGGGCCGCCCCAGGCCTCTCACCAGCAAGCTCAGGGCAGGGCCATGTACGTGGCTTCCCTCCCGCGGTCCTTCCCCTTCCCCTTGCTTCCCTTCCCTTCCCTTCCCTCTCTCTGTCGATAGCTTTCACTTCCTAAATGAAGTATCTGCACTTTATTTAATCCTTGCCTCGAGCTCTGCTTTCCAGAGAGCCTACTCTATGGCAATTTTGCTTCTGGATTCTGTGTTTTATCATCCTGAGCTATTTTGTGTCTTTAAAAGGCACTTTAATATTTTTTCTTTCTTGTATGGTTTCCCCAAAACTTCTGTATTACTGATATATTATATGATCATCCTAATGGACTTTCCTAGAAGGTAAATGCTGGGTAGAAGAAATGGCTTTGTATATTTCAAATCTTCACATTTACTGTCTTTTTCCAATACAAAACAAATATCTGTTAACAATTTAGATATAACCACTATTCTGGGATCTATGTAACTCCAAGGAAACTGGAATCTAGCTAAGAAATAAAAGAGAATAACAGGCACCCTCTCTGTAACCCATCAGTGTACATGCCAGTCGGCACAGAGCTTAAATCGAAAGGTCTTGTAATGCCTCAGACTGGGAGGAGGCTGAGTGGAGATTACAAAGTCCCGGTCTCTCTGACCTGAAAGCTTCTCTCTGTCTGTGCCCCACCCTGGGACACTTATGACAACAGAGATGACCACAAATAAAGAAAGCTCATGGAGGCAGAAAAGTACCATGCCAAAGAGGCTCCAAGAAGCTTTAAGCTTCTGCTTAAGCCTTGAGGGAGTCAAAGGGAAATCTTTTGAAGAAGACAGAATAACATCTATAGATCACAAAAATGACTGACATTGAGTTCCAGGAAGAACAGAAGCATGCACCAGGCCCTCGGCAGTGCTTCAGGTGGGCACGTGGCAGTCAGCTGTGGCTTTCTCCTGCCTGTGACTACTCACTTTTGCACCCTGACGATGTTACTCTACACCCACCCCTGTTGCGTGGAGTTGTCAGAGTCCTCAGCTTATTCCACACTCCTTGGTGGCTTGTGCCTTCGTGCCAAAGGGATTTGTGGAAATGGCCTGAGGCCAGGGCAGTGCTTCCCCACCCTTGTTTTGTAGAGTTTTTTAAATTGTCTTCAAATGTTCTATTTTCTCAAATTCTTCAAAACAAAATTTGACTTGAAAATAATATCCCTGACTTTGGTGGTGGTCTTCATGCTCTATAAAAATACTTCGATCAAAAGCAAGTCACACAATTGTAATGTGTCGTCCACCTAATAAGCACAAGACAGTTCATGAGGTCCCTACCTTTGAGAAGTTCATGACCTGCCTCCCTTTACAGTAGAAGTGTCCTGTCTTGCTTGGGGCTGCATGCTGAGCAGTTACTACAGTGCCTACCTCAGTGAACAAAGTGAATACTTTATAGGGGAAAAGGAAGAAGAGAATGGAGTACAGAAGGAAGGAAATGCAGGAGGCAGGGAGGACTTTGACATCATGGTGGCTGCACTGACCAAGTGTTACAGAAATGCAGGAAAAGGAGCAGCTACATGGAGGAGTCGACACTGGCTGAGTCAATCCTATGGAGGAGGTAGTGCTATTAAATCACTGCCCCAAATTTCTCCTCAGCTGCCAGCGTCTCAGGATTGCCCATATCACCCAAGGAGCAAAGAGGATGATTGAACTATCCTTTGTTTCTTAGCATCTAGCTTGGACAAATCTTTGTCAGAATTTGAGGCAGGTATATTTGTCTCGGTGGACACTCAGAAAAGAAATGTCAATTTAAGGGTGGTGGTATACATCTGGGGGTGGTGGTACACATCTGGGGGTGGTGGTATACATCTGGGGGTGGTGGTATACATCTGGGGGTGAGGAGATAGTTGTTGTGGCTGCTTTCATCATTATTGTTGCTGTTGCTGCTTTGCAGTAGGAGAGATTGAACCCAGGGCCTTTGCACTGAGCTACATCCTCTCCCTTTTTAAATTTATTTTGATATAGGTACCCACTAAATCACTAAATCACCATTATGACTTGCATCTAGATGTCTCCTCAGAAAAGACTCACAGGGCTGTTTTGGAGGCAGCTGAACCTAGAGTTTGTGATTGATTCCTAGTTCAATGCTGGGATTTAGGGTTCTGGGATTAAGGGTGAGGTACTGCTCGATCAGCCCATTGACTGAATTGGCACCACCCTCATCCCAGAAGTCTGGATAAGGTGTAAGGGACAGAAAGAGTCTTCTCTCTTTTGTTCTTGTTAGTGCTGCTGTGTTCTGCTGCCTTGGACTGTTGCCCCTCTGCCATGTGCCACCACGCCTAGGAGCTAGTGAATTATGGTCTGAAACCTCTACAAACTATGAGCTAAATAAATCTGTCCTTTGACTTCAGGTATCAGGTATTTTGTCTCAGCAATGAGAGAACAGTAACTAAAATAATCACTGCTACCCAAGCTGGGTTCAAACTTGCAATCCTCCTGCCTCAGCTTCCCAGAGTGCTAGTATTACCAGCATTATGCTGGTGTAGAAGGCAGGTCCTTGGAAGAGCATTTGTAGAGCCTTCTGTAGACCCTCATCTGGATACTTTAGGCAAGTGGGAAATGTGTTTACAAATGCATGGGCTAAGGCTCTGGGAGTGCTTTGTGTCTGCTAAGGACCCTGCCACATGGCACAGGTAGAGAAGGAACGAGGAGGAAGCACAGGTGCTCTGGTACTACTCTGCAAGCCCTTCAGTCTATGGCACTTGGCTGTGGCAGCCTAAGATAACTAAGACGGAAAGACAACTTGGAGGCTGCCAGGGGAGAGGAGCGCTCTGAAGATAATCTGAGTATCTCTGTGTCTTTTGAGTCCTTGTCGCACCTGAGAAAAACTCAAAGAGCTATGTTCATTCAACAAATACTGACAGAGCACTTCCTGAGGCCAGCCTCTGCTTTGGGTGTTGTGATCACAAGATAATCAAGGTCCCTGCCTTTGTGGAGCTGACATCCTGACAGGGAGGTTTCGTAGCGATAAGAGTTACAGAGAAATATACCACTGTGATGTAACACAGTGACATCATGAGCCAGGGATGCTGTGTGATTGAAGAGCTGAGGCCCAAATGACAAAGTGCATTCCGAGTAGAGGGACTAGGACATCCAGGCCTGAACTGAGGAGTCAAAACAATGCCAATATGGGAAGCTTCCGAGCACCAGGGAAAATAACATGAGGTCAGAGGTCAGGCCAGTGCAGTGTGGAGCTACTGGAGGGTTTTAAGTAAGGCCAGAACTAGATTTCTACTTACACGATCACTTTAGCTGCCATCTGCAAAATTCTGCAGTGGTGCCAGGGAAATGCAAAAGGAAATTACAGGTGAGAAATGATGGTGGCTTGGACCAAGGGGCACTGGAGCTGCAGCAATTAGCCCGTTCAGGGTCTGTTTTGGGGGACAAGGCAAAACATTTGGGGGTTGTTTAGGTCTGGAAATGGACATTTGTTATCAGTTGATTTCTTGATAGTTGCCATTCTTTCTGGAGTGAGAGGGAATCTCAGTGTTGTTTTTATTTGCATTTCTTGAATGATCAGTGACGTTGAACATTTCTTCACGGATTTATTTGCCATTTGTATGTCTTCATCTGACAACTGTGTGTTCATCTCAGATGCCCATTTTTGGAGAGGGTCTTTGAATTTGGAAGCTTGATATTTTTCAATTCTTTATATGTTCTCGATATAAGTCCTTTGTCTGAGGGGTTGCTGGCTAAAACTCTTTCCCAGTCTGTAGGTTTTCCTTTTACTCTGTTGATGATTTCTTTGAAGTGCAAAACTTTTTAATAAGGAGTTCCCAGCTGTTGGTGGGGCTGTGGGGGAAAAGGAATGCTTCTCCACTGTTGGTGGGAGTGTAGACTGGTACAACCACTAAAAATCAACATAGAGATTCCTCCAAAAACTAGGATTGGAAGTACCATTCAATCTAGCTATTCCCCTTCTAGGTATTTTCCCAGAAAAACTGAAAACATCATGCTACAGAAATATATGTGCACCCATGTTTTTAGCAGCACAATTTGCAATAGTTAAATCTTGGAAACAACCCAAATGCCCATCAATCACAGAACGGATTAAAAAAAAAAGATGTAGTATTTTATGCCGTGGAATATTACTCAGCTATAAAAAGGATAATCTTGAAGCTTTTAAAGGTAAGTGGAGGCAACTTGACACCATACTCATAAGCAAAATAAATCAAACTCACATTTGCAAATATTGTATTGTCTGCCTAGTGTAAAAAAATGAAAGAATAATAAGATCCAAAACATACAATAGATATTGTGATAATGAAAGGTTTGGAAATGGAGCAAAGGAAGGAAGTGGAGAATGACTCGTGGTTCAGCCTCCTCCAGTACCCAAAGTGCAGGGCACACAGTCACTCAACACCCCACATGCCTTAGTAGTACCAGATCAGGGGCTGCTGTAAACTGATTTGTCTTCCACCTCCTATAACTTATATATTGAAGACCTGACTCCCCAAGTGACTGTCTTGGGAAACAGGGACCTTAGGATGTAGGTAGGATGTAGGTAAAGGATGAAGGGTAGAGCCCCAAGTCAACAGAATGGAAACAACCTGTACAAGCCAGGAAGGGGTCTTCACTGGTACTTGACCAGCTGGCACCCTAATCCTGGAATTCCCAGCCTGAAGAAAGCACCCTGTCTGTGTGCTTTGCTATGGAAGCCTGAGCTATAACAGGGCTTTCACTGCCACACTGAGATTTACCCTCATCTCCCATTTTGCAAAGAATGTCATGGAGTGTGGGGGCGGGGGGCTGAGAGGAGAAAATCTGGAGCGCAAACCTCCCAGAAGCTGACAGCTGTGGCCCATACTTCGCATCCCGCAGAGGCAGCCTTGTTACCCTTCCTGGCTCTACTGCCTTCTCGTTCCCACCACTCATGGTCTCAGAGCATCAAAAGCTCTCACAAGTGACTGCTCTACACAGAAGAAAAGCATTTCAGGTAAAGGGATAATTGGTCTCCGGCGCTCCAAACAGGTTCATGCAGAGCAGTGTCAAGACCGTAACTCTTGCAACTCTGAGCCATCACATCACCTGACCATGCACACCAGTAGTGGTACCAGGAATTGAACCCAGAGCCTTTGCACTGAGTTAAACTCTCAATTTTTTTTTTTTTGCAAGATTTACTAAGTTGCAAAGTTGCCCAGGCTGGATCAGAATTTATAATCCTCTTGCTTCAGCCTTCAGAGTAGTAGGATTACAGGCATGTGCCGCCTTTACATAAGAGTCAGGCAGGTGTTGGCACCAGCCTGCATTTACCGCTGCTCTCCCTTCAAGCACTCAAAGGACAGCGTCACATTTCCAAGGACTTCAGGAAAGGGAAAGAGACCCACGCTTGTCCACAACACTTTGTTTGCTATGAGAGACCTCACCATGAACAGAAGGCTTTATCCAGGAATCTGTGAGAGAAGGACCCAGGCCCTGGTGACTGGCATTTCAAGGACAATGCCTGTCATTCCCTGCAGGTGACCTGCCACTTCCCAGATCTGCATGATCTCCATGTGCAATGCCTTTTAATGTCAGCACAGTTTTCCAGATTCCATCCTTTCCCCAAAGCAGGAGAGGCTTTTTGGGTGGAGTGATGGAATAACGCAGTTTCTCCTGGGTGACCCCACTGTGTAACTCTCCTTTCCAGCCAGGGAACCCAAGAGCTTCTGTGGTGCATGCGTGGTGACACAGCAAGTCAGTGACTGAACCCATTTCTGGACAATGGTTACACTCCTCACATGTTGCATACCCACCTGGAAACCCTTATCAAAGTTATCTTTGAAGCTGGCTGCAGGGACACTCTCCTGTAATCACAGCATTCTGGGAAGCTGAGGCAGGAGGATCACAAGTTCAAGTCCAGCCTTAGCAAGACTTTGTTTCAAAATAAATATGAAAAGGAGTTGGAATGTAGCTCAATCCAAAGGCCCTAGGTTCAATCCCCAGTATTGCAAAAAACAAACAAAAAAGAATCCTTTAACCTCATGCATCATAGCTCCAATACACCACACAGACCAAGGGTCTTTCTGGAAACAGTGACATCCTCTGACTGTACATAAAACAATATCCACCCTGATGTTGAAGGATCCTACGTTCTCCCTTCTATGAGCACTGCTTTTTAATTCAACCAACTGGATCCCAAACTTTTAGCGGACACTCAATTAGCAAGGTAGCATTCGAAAAGCAGTTTGTTCCCTTAGTCTGACTCTGTGGTAGCAAGTCCCCTAGTGCCTGCATTCACCGTTTTTCTACTAATACTATAACTTGGCCCCTTCCTGGAAGAATGCCACCCTAAAGACTTCCATGAGAGGCCAAGTAAATTCTAGCAGGCATCTCTTCTGCAAGGGCCCAAGGACAAGCAGGACACCACTGCCAGAAGGTTCTTGTAACCTTAACTTTGCCTTCAACTCTTAGTCCTGTGATGTCCTAGACAAAGAGGAAGAGCAGAGCTCCAAGGCACAGATTTGGTTTGAGGAAACCACAGTGGCCAGCTTGACCTTCCACAGTGAAGGTCACTCAGAAAACACCTCTACCCTGCGGCCTCCAAGACAGCCATGGAAAGAAATCTTTTACAGCTCTCTCTCCAGCTCTAGGTAACTGCTAGTCTGGGCAAAGCATGAAATGGACCCCAGGAAAATGGTCACCATGGAGAGCCTGGTGAGGTTCTGTCTGTTCCTTTTGAAGGGCTCCAAGGTGTCCTGTTTCAAACTGTTTCTGTTCTCAGTGAGTGGTCCTGGGACACAGACTCCCCAGAGAAGAGAAAGGCGTCCAAGGAATGTCATTTTCAAGTGTGAAATCATTGTATTGCCAACTGATGCTTCAGCAAGTAGAGTCTGAAAGCAGTTGACAAAATACACAGGGCAGCCATTTGTGTTCTGTCCTCCTGAGCCCAGCCCTATGCCCCCCACTCCTTCTCTCTGTCCAGAATGAGACAACACCCAGGCACTGCTGGTAATGAACAATGAGAAATCTCTTGAGCAACACTACATCTGGATAAATGAAGTACATTTACAGAATTCAAGGACTGAAGTGGAGCTGGGCATAGTGGCATGTGACTATAATTCCAATGCTCTGGAAGGCTGAGGCAGGAGGATGGCAAGTTTGAGCCCAAATTGGAAACTTAGTGATGTAACAAGACACTCTCACGAAACAGAAAATTGAAAGAAGAAAAAAACAGGCTGGGACACTCGTCAATGTGAAGGCCCTAGGCTCAATCTCCAGTACCACCCCCCCCTAAGAAAGAAGGAAAGAAGGAAGGAAGGAAGGAAGGAAGGAAGGAAGGAAGGAAGGAAGGAAGGAAGG
>PVLA01010893.1:0-25590 GCA_004027455.1 Hydrochoerus hydrochaeris | reverse complement strand
AGGGAAATCTGCCTGGCTGAAGGGGTCCCTGGCAGGCCAGGGTCGGCACAGCGCAGGTGGTTCTCCACAGCGCCCGTGGCTCCTTTCCTGCCCCGGTGGTGGCTCATCCTCATGCAGCAAAAGCAGGCGGGAAAGGGTGCAGGTCTTCTGCTGCCTGTCACCCTGGTGGAAAAAAAGTATTTGCACAAATTAAACTCCACACCAAAGTTCTGTTTCACTGTCAAGTCAGCACCTAATTTGCAGTGTCTATGATTGACATGACTCTTAATGTGTATTTCTAAATGTGAAACCATTTTGTGTGCAAATATTGCAGGAACAAGAATTCCTTGCTCCAGCGATCCCAAGGTTTCCTCTCTTGGTTAGACGCCCAGAGATGAAATTACCCTCGAATATTATCCTCTTCTATTATTTTTATCTTGGGTTCCAAATGAAGCACATTGGGAAAATAGGATTCTGTGCAGCTTCTGGGCCAGAGGTCCTGTCAGATGGCCTGAATTTTCACTAAGAGGCATTTGGATGAGGAGATATGGAGTACTTCGGTCACAGGTAGAAGAATATAAACAGTTTATAATGAAAGGTATGGCTTTAATTTAGTGCAGAGGTTAGGGTGGCCTTTTAGGTGGGGGGTGCTGGCCCCCCAGACCATCCAACCAGGCCTGCTGACTGCGGAGGTAGGGAAAAGCAAAATGAGGTTCAGTACCACCACTCCCTGAGCTCACAGACAACCTAGGACCACAGACTAGTGACAAGATGTGTGAAGAGTCCAGGATAGCAGAGTGGCACCTGTCTAGTCCAGCACCATCCCAGCACTGCTGCCAGTTTATGGAGTGCCCAGTACAGTCACCAGTGGGCTTCTTTCCAGCTGTGGAGGGGACAGCCTTGTGTACACATGACCTGCAATGTCCGAAGAGTCCTGCTCTGGGTTTCATGCCATGCTGGCATGACTTGAAGTTCTTTTTTCCCCAGCACTGAGGGTTGAACCCAGGACCTTAACACTGAGCCGCATCCCCAGTCTGTTTTTTTATTTGACACAAGGTCTCACTAGGTTGCTACCTTGCCCAGGCTGAGTTTGAACTTGTGATCCTCCTACCTCAGCCTCTCACAGTGGTGGGGTTACAGGCTCCCAATTCACTTTTTAATGAGAGGCCCTGCTTTTTCATTTAGCCCTTGACCCCACAAATCATCTAGCCAGCCCTGCCACGGAGCGATCGCATGCTGACATCTGCATTGCTGTAGAGCTCGGTTTTGTTGGGAATTCTTCACTAAGGGAAGGTGAGCTGATGTGAACTTGGGGCTGCCTTTATGATCAAAAAAAAAGGTCTCACCTAAAGCTGTTTGTGCATGGCAGTGGAGTGCCCAGGCGAAGCTCAGACAGGGCCAGGAGCATGCACGGAAGGAGAAAGCAGACACAGAGCTGGAAAAGCAGAGAATGGGTGGTGGATGCCATGGGCCTCTGGGAGACGGGCCCAAGCTGGGACTGAACTGAACACTTTGGAGAAGCCATTGGCAGTGTGGATATGTGGAACCCAGTCAGCAGAAATGGGGTCAGCAGGCTGTGGGAATAGGAGGGAGGGGGTCTCAAGGCCACAGCAAGAGCAACCTCACTCATCCTCCGGGGTCACAGCTCCTGCCACCTCCCAGGCACCCCCAGCCCCACATCTCCCAGCACAAAGGCCACTTGAATTCTCCTCGCAGCCCTGTTGAGAGGCAGTCAGTGAACAATGCTATCTATGCATGGTGGTGCCCAAAATACGACTGTCATTTATTTCGTTCTGTGAAATTAGAGCATGCCTTGTAGCCATAATGAATCATTTCCTTCCTGCCTCGGCCACAGTGTCAGGCAGGAACTCAACACCCCCCCCCCATTCAGGGCCTTTCACTCCATTGCAGGCTAATAATAACTCACCCGGGTGAGCACATGTCTTCCCCAGACAATGGAGGGCCTGGTCAGGCATCATGGGCAGGAGAGTGGAGTCCTCAGGGGCGGGGCCAGGGCCAGGCAGTGTGACAGGAGAAAGACAATGCCCATGGTGACAAGAGGGATAGTGTCCTCCAGGGTGGGAGCTCATTGGGAACGGGGAAAGCCAGGCCTCTTTTCTACTGATGAGGGCAGAAAATGGTTCCACTTTAAGTTGCTGTTCTGCAGGGTCTTGTTGTGGGTCACCACCAAGTCCAGCCCAGAAGCCACAGCCACCCTGACGCATTCCCACTCTCCCTACAGGTGGCCTTACTCTCTGCTCAATGCCCAGCTTCCAAGACCCTGGCAATTCACCCAGCCATTTACCAGCCCCTCCTGAACTGGAGGTCCAAGAGCCGGCCTCACTTCTCTTCTGGCTCTGCTCTGCAATAGCCTACGAAAATGAATAAATGTATCTATTGCTATGGTTTAGATCTGAAATGTCCCCCAAAAGTCTCATGTGTCAGAGGTGGGGTTCTTTGACAGTGATTGCATCATGGAGAACTTTTACTTACTACATGCATCAGTGGATTAATCCACTGAGTTCATAGCTGACTGTGCTGTTAGGAGACGGAGCCTGATTGAAGGAGATAAGTCACTGCGGTGCAACCCAGAACAATGTATTTTTGTCTTCAATTCTTCCCTTCTCTGTCTAACTCTTCCTGCTCTCTCTGCTTCCTGGCTAACGTGGATTGAATATCTTTCCTCCATCAGGCCCTTTCTGCCTTGGAGTCAGCTGATCATACACTGAACTCTCTAAAATCATAAACCAAAACATACCTCTTCATCATGTCTTTTGTCCCAGCAATGGGAAAATGACTAACACACTCACGGAGCCAGTCCCCAGATGTCTCCTTTGGGAGCTATCACCTGGGAGCTTCCTCTAGAGGAGGCATCTCCTGATCAAGCCATAGGGCTGGGGATTTAGCTCAGTGGCATAAGCACCTACTTGATCAAGCCATAGGCAAATCCAGCCCAGAAGAAAACTAGCCTCCCACATCCTGTGACCACTGTCTCTTCTATTAACTATAACACTTCAGTTCTTTTAACCTGCACACCCACAGAGTAGGCACACAACCAGTAACGGTGAATAAGAGGGAAAATGAATGAGCGAATGGAAGTCAAAGGCCACTGCTAAATGGTATGGAACAAACCTAGCAGGAGAGTGACCAGGGAAGGGGGGCTGACCAGCTGACACAGCTGACTTGGTCCTTCCTTTCCCTATCTCAGTAGGACAAGCTCAATGGGAGCCACATGTCCCATGCCAGCCCACAACTGCCATTCAACGCATGCTCCAAAAACACCTGCCCAACGGCACTTGCACAATTGTAGCAGCCTCATCTCTCATCCATGGCCTTCTGCACCACCTCCTGAGCTCCGTGCTGTGATGTTGAAGAATTCTGCCCATTGGTGCCTCAGGCCCTCATAGAGACTATTCCCTGTGCCTGCAGCTGATTTTTCTCACACTTTTCCTATGCTCCTTAGCACCGAGCCCACGTCATGCCTCAGGAAGCCTCCTAATGTTCCAGTCTACTTAAATTTGCCCTGCATAAATGACCTCACGGCTCCCACCCCCACCCTCAGTACTTAACTGCACACTCCAGGAAGTGTGTACAGTCACTGCTGGGAGACTCCATCTCACCAATGTCTTCCCAGCCATAAGTCCTGGGAACTAGACCCTGTATCTAGATTGCTCCCTATTATCTCTTACATCTACCACAATACCAGCCACACAGAAAAGTACCTTCTTTACCCTACTGAAAAGCTTTTGCACAGCAAGAGAAACCACCAACAGAGTGAAGAGACAATCCACAACATGGGAGAAAATATTTGCCACCTGTTACTCTGACAAAGGATTACTATCAAGAACATATTAAGAACTCAAAAAAAAATCTGTCCTCCCAAATTTAAAAATCCAGTCCAAAAATGGACATCTGAGATGTGTACACACCTCTCACATGAAGAAATAAAACAGCAAATAAATACATGAAAAAATGTTCAGCATCACTGGTCTTTTGAAAGGTGCAAATTAAAGCAACACTCAGATTCCACCTCATCCCAGAAAGAATGGCTAGTAACAACAAATGCTGGAGGGGCTGTGAGGAAAAAAAACCCTTCCCCACTGTTGGTGGAAGTGTAGACTGGTGTAACCACTGTGGAAATCAATGTGGAGATTCCTCAAAAAACTAGGATTGGAGGTTCCATTCAGCCCAGCTACCCCCTTCTTGTTATCTTCCCAAAAGAATTAAAAACATCATACCAGTGATATATGTGTACTTGTGTTTATAGCAGCACAGTTCATAATAACCAGATCTTAGAAATAGCCTAAATGCCCATGGACTGAGGGATGGGTAAAAAAGATGTGGTATTTTTATACAATGGAGTACTACTTATAAAGAATTATAAACTGGACACTTTGATAGGTAAATGGATGCACGTTGAGAACATACTCATTAGTGAAATAAATAAGGTACACATGTAAACATCATATTGTTTCATCAGTGTGACAAGCTGGAAGAAAAAACATATATGTGTTTATATATATGTATATATAATAGTTAAGATAATTATACTATTGATTTCTCTGAGTTTGCTGACGAGAAAGATTTGTACTGGTGTTGGTCAAATAGTTGAGGACAAGTGTCTTGTGCTTTTGGTGAATGATTTGGGGTTGACAATGCGCAGTGTTTGTACTATTGTTACCCCCTGATTGATGTGCTTTAAATTTTTGTTGTGGTTGTTTTCTTCTTCTTCTTTCTTTCTTTCTTTTTTATCTATGAATAAAATGGATTTTAAAAACTAAATAAATAAAATGCCTTTTGACTGAGAGGATGAATGAAACCACTCTGTTTTATTACTTTGTAAATTAACACCAAAAATGGAAAATATTAAAATTAAGCCATGTTTAAAAAAATAAAATTAAAATGTAGACAAACACTATTGATATTTTTGTACATTGCCTTCAGTTTTCTCTACAAAATGTGAGCATCATCAATACCCTACATAAAATGGAGCTTTCTATCTTCTTTATTCCGTAACATACCATAAGTATTTCAAAAGTCAATTCAACTTAATATGCACGATTTTAATGACTATCACTTTTTATGCAGGATTGGGAACTGAACCCAAAGTCTTCACACTGACCTATATCCACGACCCATTTTTTACTTTTTGCTTTGAAACAGAACCTCGCTAAGTGTGTAAATTGCCTAGGCTGCGTTTGAGTTTGTGGTCTTCTTGCCTCTGCCTTCCAGGGATCTGGGATTATAGTCCTGCACTAGCAGACCCAACTTATGTTTTTTTTTTTTTTTCTCTTATTAGACATGCAAGTTGTTTGCAGTTTTTCAGTGTATTAAACAATATTTCATGAACATCTTTTAGCCTCATGGATGCTAAGCAAGCTTTACCACTCTGCTACACTGCTAGCTCTTTCCAAGGTTTAAATTATATTGTTCCATTGCATTTTGGAAGTGGATCGCCTTCGTCAAAGCAGATAAACATTTTACAATTTATAACTATTTCTAAAGCACATTATCAGAAATGTTGGGCCCATATACAATCCCACCCACAAAGTGCAGGGACCCCATTCAGCATGAGCCTGTCAACACTTCCTACTTGATTGCCAATCATTCCTATTCGGTCAGGGGAGTAAAGAAATATAACTATTTCACATGCTTTTATTGTATGTGTTCCCAAATTATCTGTACACATGTTTTTCTCATCCTGATTGGATGAACCACTTCCCTACCACACAGCACTTTCTGAAGAATTTTACACTGTACCATGAAGGAAGTAGAGCATCCCCACTGCTCCCAAATCCACAAGACCTATGCAGACCAACCCGCTCACCTTTCCAGGCTGAGACTACTGCTCAGCCTCAGTCTCAGAGGACATCCTGGAAGACATTAATTTCTGTTCCTTCCATCTGTCTCCTATCTCAACAACTGGAGAGGCTCCACTAAATGGGTGAAGAATATTGGTACAGAAGCAAATATTCCAAGGGTCCAGACCTCACTCTGTGCATTTAGGCTTATTCACCCCAAATCATCCCACAGAGAGATGTAAAAATTTTCATTTCCACATTCTCAATATCTATTTTTGCTTTTGTTCTTATTGCAAAAATAGTACACACTATTGGCAGACACTCTAGATAATACCAAAAAGAAGAAAATTTAAATAATCCCTAATTCCAGTCTTTTTTCTAGGTATATGTAACAGAGATGATATTTTTAAAATTAGTTTCAGATACATTTCCATTCTCTATAATCCATGATTTATTCAGCATGGAGATTGTTGTTTTAGGAGGTGCACAGATCCCACTAGAACTGTGGATCTCAAAACATGTACCAGGGTCCCGGGCAGTATGACAAGTTCCAAGAATACCATAGGATGTTTTAAATTTTTAAGAGCAATATACAACACTTGGTATGCACCACACAAACTTCTTTTAACTCATTTGCTCCTGATATACCACAATGTGTTTGCTTAGTTTGCTTGTTTGTTTGGCCTAAGAATGCTATTTTAAAAAACTACTGAGACACTGAAAATAGAGTGACCTGAGAAAACTGAGGAACCTTTGCACCACACAGTGCCGCATTAGTTTTTAAAGTCAGCACATTTGGTTGCAGAATGTGTGAAGGAAGAACGCTCTGGATTCCCTTTAATAAACCTGAAGCATGGAATTGTACCCAGGAGGGAAACTGGAGAAGACAAATCCCACTTCTGGCCCAGAGGGCTGTGGGAAGAAAAGGGATGCAGAGGAAGGCAAACAAAGGTAATGTGCGTGTTCCATTTGCTCTTCTCCACATTTGACCCACAGTGGGAACCACACAAGCCAAGCTTAGAAAATCGCTGCGTTTTCAGGAAAGCTTGCGCTTCCTTTCTAGGATCTGGGAAAGTACGGCTTCATGGACTGCCCACAGACCTACAGGGAACCTCTGCATCTTACAGGTAGGCAGACATGGATGAGAATTTAGTTTTTCCAAACCACTCTCAGTTCCCATATGGCTTGAGAGAGCAAAACATTTCCTGAAAGAAAAGTAACCAAGCTGAATCCCAGAGACCTCCCATGGGGATGCTGGGGCAAGGACCAAAATCCAGGAGCCAGTGGCAGCACATTAAGGACACGATATACGAGACAAACACAACCATAGAAACTGATTGTTTCAAAATAGCTAGCAGAGAGGACTTTGAATGCTCTCAACACAAAGAAATGATAAATGCTGAGGCAATAATTACACCCAAGTATTCCGATCTGGTCATTACACATTGCATTCTTGTATTGAAATGTCACACTGTACCACACAAATGCACACTATTTCTATGGGTCAGTTAAAAATAAAAATATGTTATAAAATAAAAAACAAGAACAGGTCAGCCACCAGAAAGTCCAGATCAAAAATATCTAGACTTGGTTATGCTGCAGTGAAAACAACTCCATCCAAGGGGTTCAAAACAGCAAAGGCCTGTCTGTCATTCCCACTGAGGGTGGTTAGAGGCACTACCTGCTTTTGTCCTCGCTCAGGGAAACAGGAGCAGCCCTCATCTATGTCACAACTGGTCATCGTGGCAGGAGAATCATGGACCAGCACAAGAAGGCTTCTATGAAAGTATCGGTCCTCATGTCAGCTCATATCTTACTGCCAATGTATGTCACACAGGGCAGATGCATAGTACTGCCGTGTGACTAGAAAAAAGGAACCAGAAATGTTGGTGAACAATAAGTTGTGGTAGATGTCAGGAAATACTGAAAGGCACACCCATGTTTGGAGTCCTCTGTTGGGGCATTCCGGCCACCTGCTTTGCCCCAGAGAACAGTGGGGAATCTGGGATTCCAGGTTTTCCCCTTTGTCACCAAGTCCTACGAAACCTTCATCCCATTTTCTGAGTTGCCATCTTGAAAATATCCAGAATGAGAAGATTCAAGAGCCAGCCAGCTTGGACTATACTAACATTTAGAGTTTATCCCCATGGGACAAGTGGAAGGCAAACAAGTTTGAAAAATGAAGAAATTCTGTTTCTTATACATTTGAATAGAGTGTTAGTAAATTTGTGCCTTCATTACACAGACCTTTTTTTTACAACATGGGATCATATTATAAGTAATACTTAACCTGTTTTTCCCCTTATTTGTAGGTAAGAAAATTTTCTGCTAATATTCTTAAAGAGTCCCATAGTTCCCCATTTGTTAAGAGATCCATAAATCTCTAAGCCTGTGTCTCCTGTTCACAGCAAAATAAATAAATAAATAAAAATAAATTCCAGCTATGTGTGGTGGTGCACACCTGTGATTCCTGCACTTTGAAAGGTTGAGGTAGAAAAATTGCAAGTTTGAGCCCAACCTGAAAAATTTAGCAGCTTAATGAGGACTCCCCAACTTGTCTCATCATTTAAAAAACAAAATAAAATTTTAAAAAGCCAAGGATGTATCTCAGTTGAAAGATCTGGGTTCAATCTCCAGTACTAAGAAAAAAAGATACAGAAAACTTAAAGTCCACTGACTCTTCTATCTGCTTTTACCCATCACTTTAAATTAATATTTAATAGTTAATAATTTACCATTTTTATGTTAAAATGGCTAGTAAATTACATATACATTTATGTTTGATACAGCGAGTCCAAGTCTAAGGAGACAACAAAATATATGACAGCAAAACGTGCAAAATTGATACAATTAAATTCTCTTCATTGAGTGTTATTTGTACAAGCAAAAGACTGGAAACAACCCAAATGTCTTTCAATGATGAACTAATTGAATAAACAAATAAGTGAGCCACATCTAAAAAAGTGGATCACTGTGTAGCTTTGAAAATGCAACTTAGCAAGATCCTGCTCAAAAAGCAAAATGGGCTGGGGAATTTATTTTTGTAAAGATCCTGGGTTCAATACCCAGGATCACAGAGGAAAAGGAACAGAAAGGAGACGCAGAGGAAGAAGGAAGAGGAGGAAGAGGTGGGAGAGGAGGTGGAGGAGGTAGAGGAGGTAGAGGAGGAGGAGGTGGAGAAGGAGGATTTGCCTTGGGGATTTACAGGACTATTTTTCTTTTAAATAAAAGTTATAACGTTTATTTTATAACAGGAGGAAGAGAAGGAGGAGTAGGGGGAGAAGGGGAAGGGGAAGGAGAGAGATAGTGAAGGGGAAGGGAAGGAGGAGGAGGAGCAGAAGGAAGAGAGGATAGGAGGGGAGTCAGTGCAGAGAAGGAGGAGAAAGTCTGCCTACTTGTATGATGGTAACTCCAAGATATATTGTTAAGTAAAAAGCAACCTGGCAAAAAAGTAAGTTTGTAAGATATCATTAATCTAAGAAATTAAGGGATGCATACACACAATGCAGTTCCTTGTTTTTTAAAATTAAAAAAATAAACCACAACCTTAAAAATAATTAAGTATGGATGCAGGAAGAGAGAACAGTAGGAAACCAAAGGGTAAAAGCTGGACTCACTATAACTCGTGTGATAGAGTTTACTTCGATCCCGTAAGATATTTAACATCATAGTAAAACCAAAAATTAATCCCCTCTGGGAAGATGAACGAGACAATCCTTTTCCCTACTCTTCTTGCTGAGTATGACTAAAATTCCTGGGCACTGTGTATCAAACAAACATAAGCATTCTCCGAAAGCTGAAAACACATGGCAGACTGGCTAGGGGTATTAATATCCGAGTGATGAGTTCTTTGGAATTTCTTTCCATTTCACATATGCGAGGCTTAAAACTAAAGAAATCTACAGTGGGTGCAGACAAAAAAAAATAATAATCCCAACAAAACCCTTTTCTCTCTAGTCAAAGGGGTGGCAAAGAGGCAGCCTGGCAAGACAGGACATTTTCAGACAGCAATCACTCCACTCCAGCCAAACCTCACAGGGAAAAATCATGGTCCCTCACACACACACACACACACACACACACACACCCCACCAAAAGTCGGCGGAAAGTCTAGGCATCCACCCTCATGAAGTGCTCCGAGGAGCGCAGCACTCCTGCCGCGTGACGGCAGAGAAGGACGGCTGCAGAGAGCACAACCCGCCTGGGCCCCTCCTCCCATAGTGCTGGCGGAGCAAAGGCGGCCTGTGGGCCTGCTCCCTCGGGTGCCTGCAGAGGCTGAGTGGGGAACCCGGAGATGGACGACATTCCCATGAGATAAAGTAGACTACAGGAAAAAAAGGCCATTACCAGATAAAGAGAAGGATATTGTGGTAATAACAGGATTAACCCACCAACGGGACAAACTAACCCCGAATGTGTATACACCAAATAACAGCACTGTAAAATGCATGAGGAAAATCGATAGGCGGTCTTTTTCCTCCACTACTGGACCAAAGTCAGAGAAAAATAACATACAAGGCTGATATAAGATTCAGACTCTCATATAATATAAGGTTCCAGGTTTCAATTTTTTAAAATCAGTTATACCATAAAAAGTAAGGTTGCAAAATGAACTTTAAAAAGCATATTTCCATACCAATATGACAGAGATGATAGAGTCCAAACAACACTTTAAAGCAACTATCATTAAAATGCTTCAGTGAGCAGTTACAAATACCTTTGAAACAAATAAAAGCTCCACAAAGAAATCAAAGAGGTAAAGAAAAAACAAATACAAATTTTAGAACTCAAAAACATAATAACAAAAAATAATCCTGAATGGATGAGCTTAAGAGTAGAATGAAATGGACAGAGGAAATAATCAATGAGCTAGAAGACAAATAGAAACACTTCAATCACAAGAGAGAGAAAAAATAGACTGAAAAATGATACCGCCTTGGGGATTTGCAGGACTATTTTTCTTTTAAATAAAAGTTATAACATTTATCAGAGTCTTGTAATGAGAGAAGAAAGAGGATGGGATTGAAAAGTACTCAAGAAAACACTGACTGAAAATGCTTCAGATTTGGCAAGAAATATAAACCTGCAGATTTAAGCAGCTGAGTCTATCTAAATGGGACAAATACAAAAAAATCCCATGCCAAGACACATCATTATTAAGCTTCTGAAAACCAAAAGCAGACTCCTAAAAACAAAGAAAAGCAATTAGAATAACAGTAGATTTCTCATTTATGGAGGCCAGAAGTAGCACAGTGTTTTCGAGTGTTGAAAAAACTGCCTACCTATAATTCTATACCCAGCCAAACCCTCCTTCTATAATTAAGAAAAAAATTAAGATATCTCCAACGAATGAAAGCAGAGATTTTTTTACCTAGCAGATTTACTCTAAAATAATGTCTAAAGGAATTTCTCTAAACAGAAAGGGTGTTATAAAAAAAAAAACTTGGAACATTAGAAAGAAGGAGGAAAAAACAAGCTAAAATATGGGAAACACACAGGACCCCTTTCTCTTGAGTTATTCAAATTACATTGGATGGTTGAACAAAAATTATAACATTTTCACATGGTTCTAAATACAGGTAAAAAAATAATAAGACAATGACCCTGAAAGTGAAGAAAATAATGGTATTTAAGTAGAGGTAATGCTCTGTTCTTCATTTAAATTGGTGAAATCACATCAGAACTCTGATAAATTATGTAAAAATAATGTAATACTTACATTAAGCACTAAAAATTATACCAAAAGATACGTTAAAAGGCAGTATAGATAAGTAAAAAATGGAATTCTGAAAAAATTCCAAAAAATCATCAAGAGATGGAAAAAACAGAGAAATGAACCATTGAAAGAAAAAAAAAAAAAAACAGGGCTGGGGATTCAGCTCAGTGGCATAAGCACCTGCCTAGTAAGCACAAAGTCATGAGAGTTCGTTTCCCAGCACCAAAAAAAACAACAGAGTCAATCTGTAACATGCCAATGATTATATTAAATGTAACTATTTTAAACACACCAATTAAAAGACATAGCAGAGATGGACTCAAAACATGGCCCAACCATATGCTGTCTAACAGAAACTCACTGTGTAGGTAACAAATGTACAGGTTAAAAGCAAATGAATGGGAAAGACACACCACACAAGCATTATCAAGGGAAAGCAGTACTTATATTAACACTGTGTCCTGGGAAAAGAGGAATAAAGTGGAAGGCTTAAGTTTATCTAGTATTGAGACTTAGTATGGAACTATAGTAATCAAGGCTGTGAGGTACTGGACAGATCACAGCATGTAGATCAACGCAGTAAAATAGACAACCCACATAAAAAGGCTCAGCTGATGTTTGACAAGGCACAAAAGCAATTTAATGAAGAAAAGATGTAGGCTTCTTAGCCATATGTAGGAGCAATTGTACTTCCACAGATAAAAACAAAAACCAGTGAATCTTGATCTAAGTTACGTGTTTTATTTTAAAAATTGCTACAAAGTGATCACAGATTTAAATATAAAATTTCAGCAGAAAACATAAGAACAAATCTTCAAAATATTAAAAGTCCTAGACTTGATACTCAAAACAGGATCTACAAATAGAAAAAAAAATGGTAAGTGTAAAAATTTAAAAAGTTTGCTCTGCAAAAAAACCATGTTAAAAAGATGAAAAGCAAGCTACAAACTAAGCAAATGTTTGCAACCCTTATCTGACAAGAAACCAGCATTTAGACTAGAAAGAACAATTCATAATCATTAAATCTTGGAAGCAGCCTATATGTCCATCAGCAGATGACTGGATAAAGAAAATGTGGTATTTACAAAAAATGGAATTGTACTCTGTCCTAAAGAAGAATAAACTTGAGTTACTTATAGGAAAACAGATGCACATGGGGCTTATACTGTTAAATGAAATAAATCATACACAGAAGCTTAAATATTGCATAGTTTTCTTATACAAGAAGCCCAAAATATAACTAAAGAGCAAAATAGAAGACAGACAATAAGAAACAGGGAGATAGGTCTTGTTCGAATGGAAGGGGGATCAAGAGATGGACAGAAGAGGAGGGAGAGAAGGTAAAAGAGATGAAACAAGAATAAAGAGGCTGTATGTACATGTACCTGTTCCCTACAAGGGACATAATCCTTATATACTACAAATATACAAATAAAAAGGAAGAAAATTTACACAACCCAATTAGAAAATGAGCAAAAAACATAAAGAGATCTTTCACCAAAGAGGACCTTAGCTGGTAAGTAAACACAAGAAAAGATGTTGCCCATCATTAACCATTAAGGAAATGCAAATTAAAACCACAATGAACAATGCTACACACACACACACACACACACACACACACGTCAGAAAGTCTTCAGAATGATAACACCAAATGTTGGTGAAGATACAGAAAAACCAGATCACTTACTCCATTAGCAGGAAAATACACCAGTAGATCTCTCAGACATTTCTTTAAAAACTAAATAATGAAATTAGCATACAACCCCTATTTCCTTTCTGGGCATTTATCTCAGAGAATTTAAGATGTAAATTCACACAAAAACCCGAACATGGATGTTAGGCTTTGTGTATAAAATCTCCAAACTGGAAAAAGCCAGGTGTCCTTCAAAGAATGAATCATTAGACAAACGGTGCTACAGCTGTGTGACAGGGCCCTACTCAGCAAGGAAAAGCAACAGCCCATATGCTGAGTTTAAAAGATCAGTTCCAAAAGGTTCCTCCTGTAGGATTCCATTTTCACACATTCTTGAAATGATGCAATTGTAGATGTGAAGACCAGATGAATGGTTGCTGGGAGGTAATAAGAGGTCAGAAGGTAGAGGGAAGTGGTGTTGCTATGAAAAGGTAACAGAAGATGCTCTGGGGAGACGTAGCTTTTCTGTGTATTGACTGCACCTGTGTCCACACCCTAACTCTTAACACTGCACTGCTATGTGCAAGTTGTTATCACTGAGGGAAACTGGGTGAGAAGTACATGGTATCTCTCACTATTTCTTACAAATGCAATGAATTTACTAGCATTTTACAATAGAAGGCCATTTTCTTTTAAATCCTTAAAAAAAAATCAAGGTAACCAAACAGTTGATAATGGGAAACTTCCTCTTACAGAAGCAACCAAGCTAATGATTCAAAAAGGAGTGACAGGACTAGAATACAACTATTTTGCAGCCTTCATGAAAGTCTTGTTATACGTAGGAGAAACTGGTCTCCATCAAGACTGTCCTCTCCAGTGATCTGAAGAGCTTGGCCCCATTTCAGAATAACGAAATGAAATAAAGAAAGATTACAAACCATTAAAATACAATTATCAAAAAATTTTTGTGATGCCAGAGGTTGAAGCTAGGGCCTCTGCACTAAGGTATACTCCCAGCCCTTTTTAAAATTTCTTTGTTTTGAGACAGTCTCACCAAGTCCATAAGTTGCTCAAGCTAGGCTCAAACTTGAGATCCTCCTGCCTCAGCTACCCAGAATGCTGGAATCAACATATTTCATAAAAATAAATTTATACCTCTCGTCCTCTTTCCACGGAACCTCATCCCCTTTCCCTTTCCAGTCACAGACAAGTACTGCTCTCTTCTCTGCTTCTATGAGGTCAACTATTTTAAATTCCACATATGAATGAAATCATGTGGCACCTGTCTGTGTCAGGCTTATTTTATTCAACACATCCTTCATATAGACCTGCCCATGTCGCTGTGAGTGGTAGCTCTCTTTGTGGCTGAATAGAATTCCATTCTGCCTACATACCACATTTTCTTTCTATAGTCAACAGTGACACTTTGTATACTTCTAAATAACTGTAAGACTGGATTTTGAATACTCTCATCACAAGTAATAAATTTTTGAGGTGAGGTATATGCTCAGTACCTAATATATATAAGTATCAAAGCATCACACAGTACTCCATCAATGTGTAAATTATTATGTGCCAACTAAAAATTTTTAATAAAAAAGCAAAAACAAATCTGTACCAATATGTGCACCTTTCTTTACTTATCAAATAACAAGCAGGAGGTGGATAACTTTAAAGTGGACATGATCACAAATTCTGCTTCGACACACCTGCAAGAGCTCCAGTGGTGTGTGGCAATATCGGTGTCAAGGCCGCCGCCCATACAAGATGACAAGCAGCATGACGAGGCGCCCTGAGGGACCCAACGGGGTAATTCATCCAGCTCCTTCAGCACATTCCAAGAGATGACGAGGCCCCGAGTGGGCAACTTGGATTTGGAAGTGATGTGCCACCAGGTACAGGGGCACACGTCTATAGTCCCTACACTCTGGGAGGCTGAGGCAGGAAAATCACAAATCCAAGCCTAACCTGGGCAACCTACAGACTTAGCAAGACCCTGTCTCAATATAATTTTTTAAATAAAGGGCAGGGGATGTAGCTCTGTGGGGGGAAAAAACCCTATAATGAGCTAAGTCAACCAAATGCAAAAACTAGACCTTATCTGGTTCCAGTGATGGCACAGTTGAAAAGGAAGAAAAACAAAGGAATGTTATGAGACCAGTAGGGAAAATTGAATATTGACATTATTTAGCAATTTTAAAATTTTTTGTTCCTTTTAAAGTAAGATAAAGCTATTGTACATATCTTTTAAAGAAGTTCTTATCCTTCTGAGAGCCATTCTGAGTTATTGAAGGGTGAAATAACACAGCATCTGGGATTTGCTTCAAATAACCCAGGGGAGGGGCGGAGACCCAGGAGGTGAGGGCGGTGGGACCTGTGTACACGGAGGTCAGTTTTTCTGTCCATCTACCACCACACATTTTTATGTATTTCATAAGAAAGGAGCAAATATATAGCTGCATCATTGTTCGTGGTTCTTTGTTTTCTTCTAGGGTTATTTCCTAAAGCCAATTCTTAAAAGTGGAGTAATGCAGTTGAAAGGCATGCATATTCTAGTTTTTAAATGCATTACTCAAGTGAGCTGATGGAACAGGAAAAACAGTCGCTGCCCATGGCCACTCCTGCTAGGGAGCTGGGGGCATTTTCAGAGGGGGCCTGCCTTGCCTGAGCCGGCCTCCCCTCCACTCTGTCTAGATACTCCTGTCCATAGAACAAACTGGAGCCACCCTTCTAAGCCCGCCTCTCACTGCTCAAGTTTCCCTGGCTCTCCCACCTGTCTGCCAAATGTAAGAGTGTTTATTCATCAGAACTCAGTGACTGGCCATGGATGTTTTCCCACTTTCCTCAACATCATTTGCTGTTACACATGCCTGTAGTCAATTTTGTGGTGACTGTCATTTGTTACTATGGCACAGATGCCTAAAAGAGTCTACCTAGATCAAAAGAAAGTATTCTCTGTGCAAGAGGTGTGGCTTTCACCTGTCAACCCACATATGCAGGAAGCTGAGGCAGGAAGGTGCCAGCCTAGGCAACTTAGAAAGATTTTTTTTTCTCAAAAATCTCAAAATCAGATAAATTTTTCAAAAAGACTCAGGATGTCAGTGATAGAGTACATGCCTGGCATGAGTAAGGTCCTAGTATCAACCCTCAGTACTGCAAAGATGGAGGAAGGAGAGAAGGAAGGAAGGATGGAAGGGAGGCAGAAGAAAAAGTAGGAAAGAAGAGAAGAGAAGAGAAGAGAAGAGAAGAGAAGAGAAGAGAAGAGAAGAGAAGAGAAGAGAAGAGAAGAGAAATCTTGGGCCTCCTGGAAACTGTCCCCAGTTAGTCCAATCAGCAATCAGTTGTGCTACTAACTAGATACTATAAAGTTAACAAACACTAACCAATTTGGTGATTTAGCATAAGGTCACTTTGCTGGTAACATGAGCATCTTTTATTAATAGGAGGCTGAATGCTTTAATCTGAACAACTCTCAATTCCTTGAACTCCCTCAAAAAACAAGGTCTGGCCCTCAGCCTCCCCCGGGGAGGAAGTTTCCAGCCACCAATCCCTGCGCAGCAGAACTTCCCACATCCCCTGAGCCGAGATTCCCAGTGTGTGGCCCTTACACCTGAGTGTCAGGCCACCCAGAGAAAGGGCAGGAAAATGCCAGATCAGGGGCCCATCCCAAAGCCTTGGAAGGAGTCAGGCTCCAGGAGCAGAGGTGGTATCGTGTCACATTCTGTTAAGATCCCTGACCTGGCTAGAACCATTCCAGTCTCCCAATCATAAAAACTAGGGTGGATTAGTCACAGATGCCAAGATAGGGAAGCAACCCAAGTGTCAATCAGCAGGGAAATGGATAAAGCAAGTGTGGCACATATACACAACGAAATGCTATTCAGCCATAGATAGATGCGAATCTTACCATTTGCAACAATACCATGCATGAACCTGAGCGATATTAGACGAAGTAAAAGAAAGCAGACACAGAATGACACATTCTGCATAATCTCACTTATGCATGGGCTCAAAAGCAGTCAAAGTCAATGGATCAGAGAGTAGAATGGTGATTTATCAGATGCTGGAGGAGGGTGATTCAGAAGACACTGGTCACAGAACACTCAGTTTGAGGTAGAGGAAGAGATCCATTGTTTAAGACATTTATTTATATCATGATGACCAGAGTTGATAATGATACACTGTATGTTTAGAAATTATTAAAAAAGTAGATTTCAACTTTCCTCACCGCACTAGAACAGTAGTTGTTTGGTAATTAGCTTACTGTAAACTAAACAGGTGACACGTGCCTGCGATTCCAGAACTCTGGGAGGCTGAGACAGGAACTCACTAGTTTCAGCTGAATCTGGGTAACTTAGAAATTTAGAGAGATCCTGTTTCAAAATAAAAAGGGCTGGGGAAAGTAGCTCAATGTGAAAGCTCTGGGTTCAATCCACAGTACCAAACCCCCCCAAAAAATTGTTTCAGCTTGATATAAACATTCACACTGTTTATCTGTATCAAAACATCATGTTTGCTGTACATTATAAATAAAGACAATTTATATTTGTCAATTAGAAAACAAAATAGAAAAACTGATCTGGAATAGCAGTTGGAAATGTTTTGCAGGAGAGGATCATAAATACTGAATGACCCTTCATGAATGAATGAATGGCTAAAAATGAATAAATGAGTTAATTCATTAACAAATGAAGAATGAGTAAGTGGGTGGGTTAATACATGGCTGCCTACGAGAAGAGACAGAGAGCTGGTTCCATGCAGAGAACGTGGGGAAACAGCAGAGAAGGAAACCTGCCAGCCTGCCTGCTGTCTTCTCACCAACCCAGGTGGATAAGCCTTTGGAGAATCCACAACCCACACCCAGCTCCCCGTTGGCCTCCTCGGGAAGGCGACCTGTGTACGCCTGGACAGCATTCACAGTGACTCCCAACGCAGAGGAAGAGTTTTGTGTTTCATCCGTATTTTACAAGAAATGTGTCCTGCACTACAAATAAAATAATTACTCACAGGGATGTGAAAGCCATTAGCATCTGAAATAAAAGGATCCAAGAGGCTGAGAAAATGTACGCTCGCCTTCTGGGGAAGCAGCCTGCTTCGGCAGGAGCTCGGCGGCGATCAGAAACGCGTGCGCGCTGAGAACCTGAAGTTGCCTTCCCCGCTCTCTTCACTTCCTCCCTTCCACCTTTTCCTCCTTGGCCTCTTCTTGCCCCTGGAGTCTTTTTCCTGAGGAGAGTTTAGAGCCCCCGGAAGCTGCAGCGATGAGACCCAGTCACGGCCTTCTTCGGCTCCCTCCTCTCTCCTCCAGTCCCCATGTCCACTGCACGCTCTGAGGAGCCAGTCCTGCACCTCCTGCACATCCTTGCCTGGCAATTAGAGGGACCACAACAGGTCGTGATTCCCGGGCAGCTACACAAGGACCTCAGCGCTAGAGTGACACTATCCATCTTGGAAAGGGCGCTCTAACCTCATCCTCTGCTTCTTCAGGGTCCCATGGGCATGTGAGACCTCAAACTCAGGACTCCAGTCTCAGCTGGTGGAGAGAACATCCTTTTTAGGGTGTTGAGTTTGGGCCACTGGCCACAGACACACAGGAGCACATAGCTGCACAAGAGTGAGGCACTGGCTGCTCAGCCACACACCCAGTCATCGGCTGTGGGGACTTCGCCATAGGAAACCCAGGATGATTCACTCTGATTGTCAGTTCTCACAGTATGGGTGGAAGTGGGGACCCAGATCTTCAGCAGCTTATCAAGGGGTTTCTTTGCTCCTCCGCTAGAACACCCTCTCAGCCTGGCGTAGCCTCAGCAGGCTCCGAAATGCTCAGAAGCTTCCCAGAAGGCTGGAAATGCTCAAGACCAGTGACCCTGCAGATTTTGTTCCCAGTCTCCTGGCCAGAGCACCACCACTTTTGTTCCTTTTCTAATTCTGTGACCATTGCTTCTCCCCTCACCTTGGCAGGCGAGCAGGGTGGCAAAGCTAAAGCTGTCCTCCAGCCCTGAGTGGCGCCTGTCGCCTCGGGTGAGTCGCCACCCATCCTGTGGGCTGCCTTGCTGTCTGCCAGCTCCGCTGCCCCGTCCGTGGGACTCTCTGATTACCCTCCTCCTCTCTCCGATGTTCCTTTTCAGTTTCTCACCATAAAATGGGATGATGCGGTGTTTATGCTTCTAGCTACATTTATCTTTAAGAGCAAGATGTTGAGTTTAGTTTTAATGATGAAAAAAGGCTTTCAAAGGATAACTCACTGAAACTCATTACATACCATAAAGGCCACTATTTAAAGATTTGGTAATTCCAGTGATAATCTTTTTAAAGCAGATTTATAGCAGAAAATAGTTAGATTCTTTGACTTCAGTTATAATTTTCCATTTTGAAATTTAATACTCCTTTAGTTTATATTTGCACATTAAAAATATAGCATCTAAAAGTCCATCATTAAATACTTTTAATAAGTGCAATAAATAAGTTTTACAGTGTGCATAAATCTAAAAACAAAACCCAGCATAAATTGTTAATCTTACACTTTTTCTCATTAATTGCAATACATAAACATATGTTTTATACAAAGATATTTGCTACAAAATAAGTATAATAAATACAGTTTACCATGTGTATTAATCTTAATAGTTACAAGCTGTTAATCTTATATATTAGGTAATAATTTGCAATAAATAATTGTTTATTATCTTGATGTTTGCTTGTCTTGGGTTTTAGCAATATGCAATAAAGAAATGCAATTTTGAATAATTTGATTGTAAGACTGCTGGGAAAATACTGTATGTTATAATTAGCTGGGAGAAGATTTTGTTCATGAGAAGAGCTATAGAAAAGGGGTTCAATAACCCAAACATATGTTATTGAGTCCATAAATAATTTTAAAAGTTAAGTTCCGTTTCAAATGAAACAAGAATTTTGAAACTTAAATACAAATGCAATTAGTGAAACATTTCACATTCTTTAGTGCTTTCGTCTGTTTATATTCGAAGGAGAGGAAGAAAGCTGGAAGCCCCAGCATGGAGCTGTGATGGGAACATGGCCACCTCCAGCAGGAAGAGTGGACAGCCAGTCCCCATGGATATCCAGTGACAGCGCCCTCCAGAGCCCACCTTCAGCTGGCACTTGTTAAACTGCACACGCATTTTTCAGGGAGGGATTGTCACCTTTTACTAAGCTTAATAGAAACCACTAATCTTATATGTAAAGGTAATAATTTGTCATATATAAGTGTTCATTATCTGGGTATTTGTTTATCTTAAAATTCGGCAGTATGCAATAAAAATGTGCAATTTTTAGTAATTTTATTAAGGCTGCTGGAGAAGTATGCTGGATTATAATGAGCTGAGGGAAGGTCCTGCAGGCCAGAGACACCACAGAACCAAACCACTGTCTCCAGCAAATGTAAAGCAGGACCCCCTGCCGCAGATACCATGGAGTTTTTACAAAGTCACTCAGAGCCAAGGAGGGACCAGTTTACCTTGCTCAGGTTTCTGGGAAAGGAAACCTCAAAGCGAAAAAACCAACTCTGACTAAACTGAGACTCAGTCCCTTTGTGAAACTTAAGTGGCCCCAAGGAAGCTCAGTCCTACACATGGGTGCTGGGGGCACAGTTGCCAAGGAGGATCTTGGCTGACGCCTACCCACAGGCCAGATGGCACCAAAGTCTTTCCAGTTTGCCTGGGAAAAGCAGCACAGAAAGGGTCACTTCCTCTAAAGCACTGCAGCCTTCTCACTGCACCACCACGTGGAGTCCCATCCCTCAGGCAGAGAGAGTGAGAGCGAGGAAGGCCCCAGCCGAGGGAGGCTGGGCAGGCAGCAAACAAGGGCCCGTGGACATCGTCTTCGTGGAATGGCAGGAGCATGAAGCCCCCCCACTTTAGGAAAGGCTCCCCCAGCCAAGAAGGGAGAGAAGAGCAGCAGGAGCAAACGAAGAGGGATGGGGAGAAGGGAGAGAAGAAAGTGGGGGAGAAGGAAAGGGGAAGAAAGAAGGAGGGAAGGAGACACAGAACGAGAGCAGAGGGGAAGGAAGGAGCAAAGTAGAAGAGGGGAGGGAAGGGAAAGAAGGCCAAAGGAGGGAAAAGGAAGAAAACAGAACACAACTCAAGGCAAGCTGCAGCGTGTCCATGCTGGCCAGCCTGTGCTGCTGCTGTCCTGCTTTTTCTAGGCTTCTGGTGTCAGGTGCACTCCTGAAGCTAGCCTCGCTTTTGCTTCCCTCTGGGCACAAACTTCGGCACCCTCTCTGCCCAGACTCAGCATAATACAGCCCACAACTGTCGGTGAGGACCAGCTCAACTCCTAGAGGAACTTCCTGACTAGAGCTGGGCTTCAGGCAGTGCTGGTTCCAGGTCCCCAAGAACAAATCCTGGGGGCCTGAGGGCCCAGGCATGTGAAGACACCACAGGGTTTCTGTCCTCTCTGCTGTCACAGCGACCCCTCCTGCATCATCAGGGGCGCGGACAGGGTCCGGCGCTGGAGAGGGACAAGGCCCAGCCTCCCCTCAAGAGCACGGTGGCCTACAAATCCCTCTGCCCTCTGGAAGCAGCTGGTCTCAGGGTTAGGAACCTGCACCCAGCCTCACACGCCGGAGCGTGACCTTGGCGAGAGCTCCCGCAGGGTCAGCAGGGTCCCAGAGCCCGGCCCCACCCGGTGACTGACAAAGGGGAGGAACTGCAGGGACATCTCCGGGTGGTCACGCAGCACTGCCCGGCCAGACTCCTGGAGGTGGCCGTGGGTTCCGGTCAAATTCAAAGGGAAGGAAAAGGAGGCTGGGGGAGTCTGCGGCCCCAGGTAACGGCCACCCAGGCCCAGGACGGCAGCAGCCCGGGCCGATGCTCCCGGCAGATGGAAAGCGCCGTCCCCGCCTGCAGACGCAAAGAGCAATCGGAGTCCCTGGCGGCACCGGGGCAACTGCGGAAATCACGCGGCCAGATGAAGCTCATAAATTTCCCCTATGAACAATTGTTTTCATTTCCCTCCCATGCCACTAGATATTATAAGTGGAAAGCAAAACACAAGTAAATATGTTCATTCCACTCTTGTGATCAGTGATAAACGAGAGGCTGCGGATGCTGACAAAGGTCAGCGGCTGCGCGCGGCGGGTCTGCGAGCGGACACTGCCACCCTCCGGCCGCGCGCGGGACTGCACCGGCCGGCGCCGCCCGGACTCTGTATCTGTCCACCAGCCTGGGGCTGCGGATTGCTGCCCCTGCCGCCAAATGCCACCAGGCTCCCGTTAGGACAGCGATGCTGGCAAATTGCAGAAAAGATAGGTGTCAAAAAAAACCACTAGTTAAAAGTAACTATCATCCATAATCACCTCTCTCCCAAAGATAACCCCTCACTAACATTTTGGTATATTTTTACCCAGTCTGACTCCCCGAGCATTTTCTGAAGGGTCCGTGCACAAGCTCTACACCCAGGAAACAGCCGCTGACAGTTTCAAGCCCTGATCTTTCCATGTAACATCTCAAGGAAGGTAATTTCCATAATCTGTTCGTCAGTATCTTTTTAAAGGTTGCATAATATTTCAACTCCAAAAGATAGTTAATCATCCGCCAAGTATATTCATTTTGAGTGAAGTATTACCTACTATAATGCATTCGTTATGGTAGGTAACACTTTAGCAAAAACCTTTATCTATAAATTTTTGTTCACATTGTTTAGATCACTAAATGTGGAATTACTAAATGAAAGAGATTGGGCCTAGTTACGGCTCAGTAACATTGTTACCTAGATGTATAATAAATACAGGTAGAATATAACTGAAAGTAGTGATCAAATGAATGACACACTACTGGCTACCAGACAGCAAGTTTCTGTATTGTTAACATATCAACTCCCATTTATCCAATCTTATACCTTAAGTGCAAGTCCAATCAAAATTCCAGCAAGACCTTTTAGATATTTTGTTACATTGATTTAGATTACATGTTATTTTTCATTAGCACATGTTTGCAGTTCATAATGATTACATTTATTGTGGGGAATTGGTTCATGGACACAACACATCTTAATTCTTTTTTTATTCCCTATTTCCTCCCTGTTCTTTTCAACTCTTGAACAAATTTCACTTAAAAAAAATAAGTAATAAATTTCCAGAAATATTTTTTGCTTTTAAAAGAAAAGGAAGAAAGAAAAAGAAGAGATAGAGATTTGTTCATACAGGTTTTAAAATATATCAAAGCAATAGGAATTAAAATAGTGAGCTAGAAAATAGTGCAAGAATAAGTCTAAATATCCAGACGTTTATATTTTAGTGCAAAGGTATTTCATGTTCGTGGGAAAAGAGTAACTAATTAATAAAGAGACAATTGAATATTGTCATTCATCCAGAAAACAAAGATTAGCATACTATCTCCTCGCACACATTTTTAAATCATATCAGAATTTAAAATTTAAAAATTCAAGTGAAATTTAATGATATTATCTCCATCAATTTTCATAAGGCTTTTTCTATGCCAATTCCAAAGGCTAAAACTAGAAGGAAAATAAAATCTAGGTTTGAGTTGTAAAAATTTAAAAGATTCCTATGTGAAGAACACAATTCTGAAACTGAAAGGTAAACCAAAACCAGGAGAAAAAGATATTTTCCACATAACTGAAAGAAGATTAACGCTTCTGCTGTATTAAGCTTTCTTACAAATGAATGAGACAAATATTTCAGTAAGAGAAAAAAGGAATTGAAGTCACGAAGAGCAATTCACAAAAGAATAAATACAAGTGATAAATACACATGAAAGATGCTCGAGTTTATTAGTAATCAAAGATATGCAAATTTAAAAAACAGAAATGAGAGATCACGTTTGTCTCTCTGTTGGTAAAGACAAAAACGATGATGCAGAATGTTTGTCAAGGAGTGGAGAAATGAACCGTCTCGACATCACCACTGATAGAGTAAATTACATAACCTATGTGAAGGGTAAACTTGGGAAGGTCCACTTCCTTACAAATGAATGACCCAAAGGCTCTACTTCCAAAGGAATCGATCACAGATGTGTACAAAGATTCAGCAGGAGGGTTGGTAAATAAACCAAACATTGAACAATTTAAGAATATGCATGCATATATGTATGTGACAGATAAACAGACACGAAAATCCTTGAAAATCATGTTGTTGAAATGTGCCTAATAACGTTTGAAGATTGTTATAACATGTTGTTTTGTAACAAAAAGCAAGTTACAAGCAGTGTAACCTTTCCATACACACGGAAAAAAGGCCTGTAAGATATTCCTCCAAATAAGAGTAATTGCAGATGAAATCACAAGTCATTTCTAATATTCTTTCTGCTGATTGGTATTTTTGAATGTTCTACTTTTAACAATTCCCCACCAATTATCAATGAGAAAAATAGCTTTTAGGGGTAGTCTGGAAGCATCCTACTGATTCCATCACCACCAGCAGACCAAGCTCCTGTTTGTTGTTCATTCTTTATTCATCAAATACTCTGGGAGCAAGAAACATTCTAGAACTCTGACCATAGCTGTGAGTCAGACAAAGCCCATCTCCGATCCTCGTGCGCTCCTTCAAGGTGAACGATACTAGGAGACTGGGAAGAAAAACATAGAAAGTATCACCAGGGTGCTGCTCAGACACCTGCTGTGGGAGAAGCAGGGCTGCAGAAGGGAGCTATCCCAAGAGGCCATCAGGGAAGGCCACAGCGGACAGGGGCAATGAGGCAGCTGGAGTAAGGGAGGAGCAGTGAGCTGCATGCAACAGAGAGGGTGAGGGCCCAACCAGAGAGTGAGCTTAGTGTGTATGAGCTACAACAAGGGTACCTGCACGGCTGGGAGGGAGAAAGCAAAGGTGTAGTGGCAAGAGGTGGGGACTGACACCAGGGAAGGAATGGACACAGACCCTGGGGAACCTCCTGGGCAACCCTAAAGGAAATGGGGGTTTTTTTGGAGTGTGATGGGAGTTGTCAGAGGATTCTACAGGGAGACAGATGTGGTTCAGTGTCACCTCCCAGCATGCCACCAGCTCAGGGTTGAGAATGGAGCACAGTGGACAAGGACAGAAGCAGTCAAGAGGTCACCGCATGCACTGGGCCTGGACCAGGGTGACTGGGTTTGTGGAAACCTGGCAGCACCAGCTGTGCACACCTGCGGATTTAGTAATCACCGGGAGGGCATCCAGAGGTTAGGATCTTGGTGTTTTTTCTCTTGAGCCCTGGGCAGCAGAGATGTTCAGACAACTGTCTTTTAGTGGATCCAGACGTTCCTGAAAGGAGGCCCAGACTGAGGGGCTGGCCATGGGCTATGTCCTCCCCTGTGACTCTCTAACTTCCAAGTCATCCAAGCCAAAACATTGAGAGAGGCTAAAAACAGGAGAACATTCTACTTGGTCATGGCCATCATGTACACATCCAAGCACTTTGCCCCATGTTATAGAAGAGAGCATAGCCGGATGTGGTGGTGAATGCCTGTAATCCCAGCACTCAGGAGGCTGAGACAGGAGGATTGGTGTG
>PVLA01010892.1:0-58522 GCA_004027455.1 Hydrochoerus hydrochaeris | reverse complement strand
AATTTTACAAGAATTTGCTGTAGTTACTGCCAGCCACACATCTGACTTCAACCTGAATGCCATTGTCTTGCTCCCGGCAAGTGCAGTAGTTACTATGGAACAGAGGGTTGGTGATTGAGGATATGTTCATCAGAAAACAACTTTCCACTTAGCAAGAGGAAAAAAATTCAAGATGTCTGAGAAAAAAATATGCTGAATAGATTTATTCACAATGTATGTTATGTTGCTAAAAGAGTAAATTGTGTATTTTCATCACAAAAGAAATATGTACATAAGTACATATGCACTTAATTTAGCTCAAATTAACCTTAGCAAATAATATATAGTTATTTCAAAATAAGGATTGTAAAACATAAATACAAAATTCCTGTCATTTCAAAAATTAGTATTTTTTAAAGTGTAAATAAATACTCAGTACAAGTACTGAAAAATTATTCATCATCCCTGGGCTCTAGATCCAAAAACAGGGATGATTTGTTCAAGGTTCTAAGATAAGATAATGGCTTCATTCATCAAGGTGCTCTTGCTCATGGGGAGGAACAGACCTCTGCCCCCACTGGGCACTCCTGCAAGCTTCCACACAGAACCTACTCTTCATTTCAGCTCACTCACACAACGAGGCATGGCAGACATGAAATCCAGCCCATTCCCTGCCTCCACCTCAAGCTAGAGGCCCAAGCCTTGACCTCTTCTCTGTGTTTCTTGGGCAGACTCAGGGACAGTTCCTCCCATGACATGATCAGTGGCAGTGAAGGCCCCTAGGAGAGATAAAAAGGACTTGACTGCATCGCGTTGCCGGGAGCAAGACAATGGCATTCAGGTTGAAGTCAGATGTGTGGCTGGCAGGTTCTTGGCTGTGCCTGCAAGGGGCCAGGGCACTGGGCACCAGAGCAGCCAAGGCCTCCAAAGCCTCAGTGTTGCCCTTTGAAGCCATACCCCAGCACCAAGACAACAAGAGGCTGAGGGTGCTGCAGTACTGGAAGGGGCAGAACCTTGATGACTTCCACCTGGAGATGCATCAGACCTTCCAGGAGCTGGGGCCGATTTTCAGGTAATGCCCTTCAGAGTCCCTTGTTGAGGATGCCCAAAGTCTCTGTCCTGCTGGAGGCCAGGATGTCACTAGGCATACAGTGCCATAATTTCCCTGTGCTTGCAAAGCATGGTGAGGTGCTATCCTGAGTCTTGGCCATGGAGATCATGACTCTTAATAAGGACAGAACAAAACAGGGCTCATTCTGGTGGGTACAGGATGCAGAAGCCCTGAAATAGGAGAGGGTCAGGTGGTACAAAGGGAGACAGGGGAGTTTTGACAGGACCTTGTCTGTGTTGATGACAGGGCAGCTACAGCAGGGCTTTGTGCACTGTCTTATAGGTGTGATGTGGGAAGTACCCGCATAGTCGCTGTGATGCTGCCAGAAGATGCTGAGCGGCTCCACCGGGCTGATAGTCTGTATCCCTGCCGCATGCACCTGGAGCCCTGGATGGCCTACAGAGAGCACCGAGGGCAGAAGCCTGGCGTGTTCTTGCTGTAAGGGGCCAGTTAGAATGTGGAGGGAGGTGGGTTTAACCCCCAGGCAGGAAGAGGTAGGAAGGAACAGACCCTAAGGCACATCGACCCAAGACTCTATGGCAGATAGTGGAAATCAGGTGACTGCCAAGCACAGATGTGTGCACTGACATGGGGAGAAAATGGCCCAGGGCCCAGGATCTTGAAGTCCACCTGGCTGCAGCCTCCCTCTGACTGGTATCCTCCAAGTGATAACAACCTTTGCTTTGTAGGAAAGAGTCCTGGGGGTACGTGTTATGGGGATGCAAGATCAGGATGACTCTTTGTGTTCAGAACCAAAGCTCTAAATTAGCTAATGGCACTGGGACCTGAACCTGTCCTGTGGAAGCAGCGGACCCCTGGACAGTAAGTGGGAAGAAGCGAGCTGGAAAGAGGTTGTCATCAGGAGCTCAGAGTGCTACAAGGTAGATGGTGACTGTGGGAAATCATGCCACCTTGTCAGGAAGTGAATTCCCTTGGGACAGCATGGGTTAAGGAAAGAGGTCCCTTGGCTGTGGCTGTTTAGTGGCCAGGGAGCTGGCAGTGATGGAAAACCAAATGGACGGTTAGGGAGAAGTGTGGGCATGTGAATGTGAAGGAACTGGTGAGTTGGTGTGTATGTGTGTGAGCATGTGTGTACATATACTGTCTCTGATATGTGTTATTTACACTTGTGAGAGTACTGTTTGGTCATACATGTTCTTTGTGTGTTTGTGTGTGTGTGTGTAGATAGAAGTAGACAGAAATATGTGCTGGGGGTCTGTGTGTCTTTTTATGCATTTCCATGTGTGCATGGCTCTTATGTCTTGTTTGCCCACAGGAGTGCATGCATATGTTTGCATGTAGGTTTGAGTTCCAGTGTAGGCACAGATGTGTGCATGTACCTGTGGGTGTGATCGATGTCAATAGTTGCAGACATCAATCATAGGAACAGGCAAGTGTGTGGCTCCAAGTACGAATTGCTGCCTGCTATTGCCTGGAGAATCTCCTCAGAGGCCCTCTGGTCTCTGGTGTGTGGCTTGGAAATGTAGACAGTGTTATTATTTTGAATCCCTGCTGAAATACCATGGGGACCTTCTTGCTGATAGGCAGAGGCTAGTGACTGAGAGGCAGCATGCCTCATAGACAAGGACAGGGAGGCAGAAGTTCAGCCACCACTCCCCTTGGAATATAGTGTGGGTCAGGTGGGCATAACTTGACAGTAGGGTCAACCTCCTGTCATGGAGATAAAGCCTTCCTACCCCAGCAAGGTTGGCAGGAGCACTGTGAGAGCAGAATTAGGGTCCTGGGAGTTCAGATGAGGGAAAGTGCCTATCTGCAACAGTGCTACCTAGCAGAATTCGCTGTCTTATCACCATTTAGACTTCAATGGTGATGGTATCAGCACATGAAGGTGACTCTGAGAGAAAGCAACAAGGACCTGTGACAGACTGTCTCTATGGACACATTCATCTCCCAGTGACTCACAATTCCTCTGGAGACTACAAATGTGGGGCTGGGTTGGACTTTGGCTCTGCTCTACCCTGCAGGAATGGGCCTGAATGGCTCTCCAACAGACGGTGGCTGAACCCAAATGTGCTGTCCCCAAAGGCAGTGCAAAAGTTCCTCCCCATGGTGAACAAAGTGGCAAGAGACTTCTCAGATGCTCTGAAGGAGAAGGTGCTACAGAGTGCCCAGGGTAGCCTGACCCTGGACATCCAGTCCAGCATCCATAAGTATACTATAGAAGGTGGGTTAAAGATTGGTCCAAATCTGAGGGCACGTGGAGTCAGCCACCGCAATGGTGTTAATAGGCCTGGGGTGGTGACACAAGGTCAACACTGTCTTTACTCAGCAATGCCATTCTCTCTGCAGTCAGCAATTTTGCACTATTTGGAGAAAGACTGGACCTCTTTGGCCATAACCCCAACTCTCACAGCCTGGAATTCATCCATGCCATGAAGGCCATGTTGAAAACGACCACACAGTTGATGTTTCTGCCTAGGAGTCTGTCCTGCTGGATGAGCAGCCAGGCGTGGAAGGAGCACTTTGAAGCCTGGGACTACATCTCTGAGTATGGTAAGTCCCGGTGACAATAGTCATCTACTTTACCATGCAACAATCACCCCTCCTACAGGACCACTAGGAGCCCACACAACAGGGTAATGGCATCCTGTAGTGTTGCCAGCATGTTGGCAGGAGACTGGGGTTGGCCTAGAAAAGAGGTAACGGAAGGAGTACCAACATGTGGAGGTGTCATGGGCTGATGGGGAGGAGAAAAACAAGGAATCTAGGCTCCCAGCTCTGGGGTGCTAAGTGCTTTGTTTTCTCCTGCAGCCGAAAATCACATCCAGAAGAAATACGAGGAGCTTGCTCGAGGTTACCCTGAATACAACAGCATCGTGGCAAATCTGCTGCTGCAGGGGAACTTACCACTACATGCCATGAAAGCCAACACTCTGGACCTTTTGGCAGGGAGTGTGGACACGGTCAGACCAGCAGCTACCTCACCAGGGGTCATGAGGCTCACCCGGACTCCTTGCAGTGTCTTTTTGTGTATACTTACCAACAGGCCCATGGAGGCCCTGTAGCAGCATTCTCCTTGCATTCAGTCATGAAATGATGGAAAGGTTGGGATGGAGGGAGACAGTGGAGCTCACAGGGAGCCTCACAAATTTCGCAGCCACAGGCATGGGGAGCCATGTGGAGGCTCAGGAAGAGTGAAGACGGACTTCCTGTGAGCAGTCTTTCCCACATGTGCACACAGGGGACCTGGGAGGGTGGAGAAAGGCGAGTGACCCGTGGGGGCTCACGCAGCAAAGCCTACCAATCAGCATGGGCATTAAGCAAAGATGCTTGGTGGGCAGAGCAGAGGAGGGTAAGAGGTTCAGGGGTGCTGCTGGGATAGGAGAGACCTGGTGGCAACACAGGCAGGAGGGTGGCACTGAGGCCCTGGCAGAATCTTTCCTGTCACAGATAAAACCTTCTTTCCATAGCATCTGCTAAGGGCTTACTCAGAGACAGGCCTGTACATTCAGAGCAGAGAGTCAAGCCAGGCTGGGACACACAAGGAACAAGGGAGGATGCACACACCAGGGACAAGTGCCAGGGAGAACTCCTAAGGGAACACAGAGACAGTGGGCAAAATGTGCAGTGATGAAGCAAAGAACACTGGCCAGGACAGGTGAGGAAAGGAGGGAAAAGCCCAGGGCACAAAATACCACAGGACCTGGCAAGGTATCAGGCTGATTGAGGTAGGTAGACTTGGAGGCAAATGAGGCAGAATGGGCAAGGCCTCCCATTAGGAATGGCCCCAGCACACATCCCTTATGCTAAGACAGGAGAAAGCCCACCATGGCAGCATGAGGTCAGAGAGGCCCTCCTAACCCTGTAGGACAGAGAGGGGAGCTTGCAGGAAGTCCAGCAGTGTCAGGGAGGCCCTTGCTAGGCCATTTCTGTGAGTCAGGTCACATAATGATCCTTTCTGGAGACAGTGAAACACAGTACTCAGAAGGGCAAAGGAAGGTGTGTTTCAGAGAATGAGAGATGACCCTGAAGGGAAATGATTAGGCCCCGGAGAATCATGTCCTGTTAGTGCAGTGAGGTCTGTGGACCGCCAGGGCAGAAAAGCTATTAGAAGCTGATGGGTGTGGCCTCCAGAGCACTTCTTATTGATGTCATAGGTCACTCTCTGAGGCTCCAAGAAGAGTGTGGGCAGCAGACACTGAAGTGACATGGGATGGGGGCCTTTCCATCGGGACTTGTGCACATGTCTATGTGGTCAGTGCAGTCCTGAAGTCCAGGATGCTGAGCCTGTTCTTTGCTGGGTGTGTTTATGTGAGGGCTGCCCTGGATGGAGGGCATGGCAATGTGCACCCTGATCCTAACCCTCTGGCTCTTGCAGACGGCCTTACCATTGATGATGACACTCTTTGAGTTGGCCAGGAATCCTACCATGCAGCAGGCCCTGCGACAGGAGAGCATGGCTGCTACATCCAATATTTATGAGAATACCCAGAGACTCAGAATGGAGCTCCCCCTTCTGTGGTCAGCCATCAAGGAGACCCTGAGGTAGGGGCCAACTGAACACTTGCAAATGTCCTGCATCTCTGCTCAGGGGCTTGAGGACAGAGGTGGAGCTGATGAGCAACTTTTCCTGGGAACTCATTGCATCTCAGCCACTCTTCAAGCCCTAATGCTGTGTATATGTGGGAGGTTTTTTCTCTGGGATCCCACTTCAACATTCTGTGCTTACCTCCATGTTCTCTTTAACTTGAGCTGCCCAGGTTGGGGATGACTGGATGAGCTCTGCAGGTGCAGGACAGCCACCCTCAGTATGAGGGCTGCCTATTCCTTTTGGGGACACAGGTCAGAAGGCTGCCGATGAGACCCGTCACAGCTAAGGCATCTCTGTTTGACTCCCATTCCCAGACTGTACCCTGTGGGTCTTTTTCTGGAGAGAGTCCTGACTTCACCCTTGGTGCTTCAGAACTACCACATCCCAGCAGGGGTGAGTGAGTCTCTATGGTCCCTACTGGAAATTTCCACTGTTCCCATCTCACACCTCCCTCTGCACCTGTTTGTAGACTTTGGTGCATTTTTATCTGTACTCCATGGGACGAAGCCCTGAGGTGTTCCTGAGTCCAGAGCATTACAACCCACAGCGCTGGCTGGAGAGCAAGAAGACCTACAAGTACCTGCCCTTTGGATTCGGAGTTCGCCAGTGTATTGGACGGCGCCTAGCAGAAGTGGAGATGCTGCTGTTTCTCCATCATGTGAGTGGTGTGTGTGGGGCCTGTGGGATGGAGTGGGCCTTGGCAGAGATAGGATGTGGATTCTGTGGAAGAGGCCCTTACAGCTTAGGGAAAGGCTTTTTCTGGGTGAGCCCTTGCTTAGTAGTACACAGCCTGTGGGGTGGGTGGGTTGTGCTGTGGAAGAGTAGGTGTGATCCTGTAGATTAGGCTGGTGCCTGGCTGGTGTGGGGGATTGTCAGAGTGGATGGGCCTGCATGGAAGCACGGGGTGCTCCTTCCAGCAGTCTGGGGGTTGCACCAAGTTGCTGGAGCAGATCATGCAGGACCCTGAGGCTGTTCAGGATCATAGAGACAAGTCCCACTTCTGTCCTAGGTGCTCAAGTCCCTCTGTGTGGAGACAGCATTCCAAGAGGATGTGAAGTTAGCCTACAGGTTCATTATGATGCCCACCTCCTTACCTCTCCTCACTTTCAGGCCTGTCAGCTAGTCTCACCTCCCTGCTGAGTCTCCCCACCACACCACCACTGCCTGTCCCTGTGACTCTAGGCCACGCCTCCTATTCTCCTTCAAGGGCACTGCTTCCTAGGCACACTGCTGCCCAGGAGACCTCCTGAAAAAAGCCAGGCAAAGTCCTGAAGGCAAATGTAGGTTAATAAAGTTGTGCAGTGAGACCAGGGCACCACTGGGGGGAATCTTGTTCCCATGACTGGGCTATGTCAACTCCCATCCTCACCCACTTCTTCCTGCAACTATTGTATGTTGGACAGGGTCATTATCAGGTGAGCAGTGTGTGTAGATACATCCGTCATCTTTCTGTGTAGTCTCATACACCTCTGTTGGCTTCCATGCCCCATGTCCAAATCCTTGTGTATTACCTTAGGGATATGACCATGAATCCTGGGATCTGAGACCCCAAGTACAATTGGCACTGGTGCTCTTGTCTTCTTTGCTGCTGAAACAGGGGTCAAATGTTGACATTTCTCATCCCAGAGTGATACACTACAGTGTAGAGTAGTATAGTGTAATTGCTGTGATTACATATTCTCAACCACTCCCATTTTCAAGGGGAGAAAGTTGGTGCTGGACAGAACTGTAGTCACACAGGTAACTAACATCAGCCACATACTGCAGGGAAGTCTGCAGACAATGCAGGACCAACAAACATTTAGTGCACAGGCCCTGCGCTTTGCTGTAGCGGCTCCTGAGGAGGGGAACTGGAAACTTGTGTGGGTAAAAAACCTTGAATGGACAGACAGATGTCAGCTGTTGGCAGGAGAGGCATCAATGGGCTGGTCATTTCCTGATGAAATAAGCACGTGTCATGTGGCGGGAACTAGCACAGGGAGGGGAAGCAGTGGTATGTGACGGGACCTGCTTAAAGCCTTAATGTAAGCACTGAGATCGCCAGACAGCACAGCTCAGCAAGCCAGGGCAGGAGAGTGCTGTGTTCAGGTTCAGCCACACCAAACCATACCTTCTGTGTATCAGTGTATTCCAGGTGAAATAATAAAATGTAGTAGACTAGCTATTTCGCAAACAAGAGAACTTTTCTTTTTAATATTTCTTTGGTCTCAGAAGTCCAAGCTTAAGAAAACAGTGTGTTCAGTGTCTGATTAAGGGTGTGTTCTGATTCACAGATGGGAACATCCGCCTGTGCAAAGGGATTAGGCCACTCTGAAGCTACTTTTATAAGGACATAGGTCTTATTCAAGAAGAGTGTGTCCTTTTATCCTAGTTACCTGGTGGTAACCCGGCCATCTTATTACTATGACACTGGTGATGAGGTTCCAACATCTATACTATAACTGAAGTCTTTTACGGGTGACATTTCAAGTACAATTCCTCCTGACTCAAATCACTTTGTACATCTGGGAAGTCAAACAGGTTATATGCTTTTAAAACACAATATTTGAAGAGCCTTTGGATAGACATTCCCATTCCAGAAGGAAGAGATGGGAAATAAGAAAGAGATTACAAACTGAAATGATTGTAAAAAGCCAGAAGAACATACAACATTACTCTTTAAATTTCAAGAAAGATGTTTGAGTGCAAACCCCACAGTTCAGACCAACTGGGGCTCCCCTGGCTCTGTACCCTAGTGAGTTTTCTCAGCAGAGCCCATGCTAATGCTCTCCCAAAGATGATTCCTCCACTTGGGTCTTGCAGTTTCACCACCCGCATTGCTTCACTGGGCAGTGCTGTCTCAAAAGGGCCCTGCTTAGATCCTGAAGCACAAGTGCTGGGTGGGGGTATCTGGTCTGTAGGTGGTAGAGACAACAAACACCCACAGCCCAGGAAGTCTGTAATCCAGCAGAGATGGGTCACATGGATACCCCTGACACCGGCCACCTGTTCTCCTGAGAAAGTAGCCTGTGTGGCCCATCCCACACCTTGAGCTTCTGTAGCCATATTTCAGGTGGTTGAACAATTAGGATTCCAGAATTAAGGGGGCTGAGCTGTGAATCACCAAGAGGCAGTATGTACTCACGTCCTATAGGAACTTGTAATCCACACATGAAAACATTATGAGTCCCAGGTCTGAGCACACTAAACTCTTGATGGTACAGGCAGACTCAGTGATTTTTGCAATGCCTTCAGGGACAACCTTCTCTAATTCTGGTCACTAATACCTGGTGGATCCATCCTCATTTCCCTGTCCAACTGTCCTTGGGCCTCACCATTGATGCTCCCTCTGGCACACACTTTCTCGCATTTTATATGACAGAATGATGGGAAATTCCAAATTGTCCACTTCTGTTGCCTTTTAGATTAAAACTTTTACCTTTAACCATTTCTCTCTCATTCATTCTACTGTGAGCTTTGAATAGAACCAAAAGGTTCATTCAAGAATTTCTTTAGAAATTTCCTCAGCCAAATCGTTTATCACAAGCCATTTTTACCTTTCATGATATGCTGAGAAATGAATAGCTTTCAGCCAAGTTATTTGCCGGCTTCTAACAAGGAATGCCTTTTCGATACTTTTCTCACTTCCACTGGAGACCTCATCAGAATGGGCTTTTCGTGCGTATTTCTATCAATATTCTGTTCACAATCACTTACATATTCTCTAAGAATATGGAGGCTTCACTGCAGCTCCCATGTTCTTTTCCAGAGCTGCTTCTTCCAGCAGACACCTTGAAAACCCACCATCCCCTTCTTATTGCCTTCTCTTGAGTGCTTTAGTCCATTTGAGCTACCATAACAAAACATCCCAGAAGATGTGCCTTGAAAACTATACAAGGCTATTTCTCACAAAGCAAGAAGGTGAGAATCCCAAGACCAAGTTTCCAGCAAGTTCCATGCCTGGAGAGGCCCATTTCTGGTTGCTGGATGGAAACTTCTTGTTGTGTCTTTATATGCTGTAAGGGACAGCACAGTTTTCTGGGGGTTCATTTATATTTAGACATTCCACTTCCATCAGCATTTTGACTTCCCTGTTATCATGAAATGTTTTCTGGCATGTGTACTCAGGAGTGGAATTTCCACAAAAGGCCTGGCAATGGAGTGTGGTGGAGCAGGAACCAAAAATGCAGGGGAGCTGGCAGAGTCTTCCTGGACAAGACCTCAGAACAGTTGTGCTCACAGCAGCCCACAGAACCCAGCTCTTCCCTTGATGGGGAGGGTAGTCAGTGTGCTCTCCACTTGAGGATCTTCTCTTTGATTCCCTGAATTGTCCTGGGAAATGTCTGCCTCTGACCAACAAGCAGTCTCCCCAGCCTCACCCAGTCAATATCCTTGAAAAAGATGTGTGGCTGTGTTTGAAGAAGAGCCCAGACTGTGGCATCTCAAAGGTAGATATCCCTGCATGAGGCAGGATGGCTCCTCTCAAAGCCAAACAAAAAAAAACCAAACCACCTCGTCCCTGACAGGAGACCCCCTGCATTCAGCATGTCTCTTCTAGGTCTTCAATAAGCCCTTTTTTCTCTGTTGATTTTGTTTTTCCCTAAAATGGTGTAAAGTTTTGTCCATGTCTCTGCTGTATGCAAAGAAGGTGAAATTCAGTGTAACTTTCTGTCCAATCAAGTAATGGCAAGCACTCTGTTCTTGTACTTCCTACTGGGTTGTAAATCCTATAAAAATCCTGCTCCCTGAGAGTTAGTTGCTTGACTGTTTGGTGAAGGATCTCAGCCAAGACACTGGCATGAATAAAGCTGTACACCTGCCCCCAAAACCCCAGGTGCCACTGGGTTTGATCGTCTAGGTCCTCTGCAGCGTTTATTAGGAGTTGTAACACCTTCTAGGAGCTGTAAACACTTATTTAAGGGCTGTAACACTTACTGTGACACTCTGAAGAACCTGCAGTGCATCCCTAAGGGAGTCACATTACAAGACACTGCAGATGCTCCTCAGGACACAGCACTATCATCTCTCTATGCTTCTAGACCTGTAAGTATGCTTAACCCCACCCCCAGCAGGCCTTCAGAAATGAGGTGCAAAGTGTGATGAAGGAAGAACTGCATTGGAGTCCAAACATCTGCTTAGTGTTTCTGATTTACGCAAACGGGTTAGTGGATTGCCTGTGGGAATGTGTGTGAAGATGACTGACATCATGGTGGAAGGAAATTAAAATTGGTTTAGCCTGGCACTATAGATAAGGAGCCCTAAGCACAGAATCTACACTAAGGCTGTGGCTCAAGTAAACATTGGTTTTAATTGTGGAACAACAGGCAGATGTCACTAGAAACAGGAACGTTAATAACCTAACTGAGTTGGAACTTCCTGAGCTGCTTTGGTCTGTTGGGCAGATATATGTCCAAAGGCTCGAAGACACAGAAGCATTTAGATATAGATTTGTCATGAAAGACCGGCACCAATCCATGAAGTTCATGGCTTGAAAACACATCTAGCACCATAATAGTGTGAAACATGTTTTCAACAGAAGTTCCATTCTTTTTGAGAATCTCAGTGGTCAGCAGTTTTAGGAGAAACTGCTGTCACAGTGTGGGGACCCTTGCAGGCAAAGGAAGTAATTGAATCCTGGGATGAAAGGAGCCACAGTGTAGTACTTGAAAAGGTGGCATGTTATAATAATGGACAACATACTCAAAGAGCAAGTCAGAATTGTCGCATTTGCAGAGACCTATGGCACTACCTAGTTGATCATGTTCTTCTGAAAAGTCAGATAAGTGTCCATTCTAGGAGTCCTAACTTGAGCTGCACAGGCAGAGGATTTCAAATGAGCAACAGTTCGTCCTGAGTGATATCATCAGAGAAGCATGGCCCTTGAATCAATTGACAGAGGAGCCAGGCCACAGACCCAGAATCCCTAGAAAGAAGGATAGTTTCCCTTGTGGAAAGATTCTACTCCACTCCTGGGACTTTAGGCTATGACTGTTTCTTCCACTGTTCTCCAAACATGTTCACGGCCTTTTACCAGGATGTCTAGGCAGAGGGGAAAAGAAAATCAACAGATGTTATGAGGATTTCTGGATCTAACTTCACCAATTTCGAGATATCCAAAATACAACAGATTATAGAGCTCAAGAGATTGATGCAGTTTTGGTGCAAGTACATCTCATAGTAGACCCACATGTTCCCAACCCTTTTGGAGGCCATTTGGCCCAGCTCCAGAATATATTGTTGGGCTAGACATACTCAGGTCTTGATAGACTCCCACACCAGTCCCTTGAACTGTAAAGCGGAGGCTATTAGATTAAGACAGCACACACTGAAGCTACTAAAATGGTCTCTACCTAGGAAAACAGTAATGAAAAGGCAATTCTACATTCCCAGAACAATTGCACAGAGGAGTGTCATGATCAAACATGTCCCTGCAGGATGCAGGGACAGTGAACCCCATCACACTCCTTCAGCTTATTAACTTGGGCCATCCAGAACACAGATGGCTCTTGCAGAATGACAGTGATTGATTCTAAACTCATGAAGATGTTGACTACATTGGCAGCTTCTGTACCAGATTTCATTTCACGACTATAACAACTTACTAGTACCCTCATACCTGGCACGCAAATATTGATCTGAAACTAGTTTTTTCAGTATTTCATCTGGGAAGGGTCACCAAAAGTAGTTTAGTTTCAACTTTCAACCCAGCAAAACAATGAAACACTCCACTAGCTGTAACACTTATTTCTATGATTTTATTGGCCCATATTACAATACCGACTTAGTGAAGTGAGTACTGATCTTTGTGTTGATGGGAAAGCAGTTTGTAGACATAATTAGCATGGACAATAAAATAACTTAAAGAAGATTAAGGTTATCCCCAATAATACAGTGAACCTCATCCAATCAGGTGAAAGGTCTTAACAGCAAAAAACAAAGTTTCTTGGAGTCGAATAAATATTGCCTCAAGACTGAAGCCTTAGTTCCTGACCAAAGATCTCATCTTTATGACCAGATCTATGGACTTGAGATTTTCCTGACCCCACATGCACATTTTCCACTTAACAAGCACACACGCACACACACACACACACACACACACACGTATTTAGACACAGGGAGTTCTTCCTTTGTTTAGAAAGCTTCTCAACAGAAACCCTGCCATGTTGAAGACAGTGGAATGATATGCCTAAAGTACTGAGTAAAAAATCTATCCACTAAGAAAACTGACAGCAGTTGACACATAAATATCCCTCAAGGACAGATGATAAATGCTTGTTCCTCAGCGTGGGGACAGTTGGAGGTAATGGAACTAATAAGAGGCGGGACCCAGCGCGAAGCCTTCAGTCGGGGCTCAGCTCCTTGAAGGAGACAATGTGACCCAGCCCCTGCACTTTCTTTCTCTTCCAGGCCATGAGATGGGGGTTTTGCTCCACCACACACTCCTGCCATGATGTGCTGCCATGATGGCACAGACAGAAAAGTAAGCAATCAATCTTGGACTGGAATTTCTGAAACCCGGAACCACTATAAACCTGTTCACTTTGTAAGGTACTTTCTCAGGAATTTGTTATGGTGGTAGAGAGCTACCACAAATACCATGGCCAGTGGAACTGTCCAGCCTGTCCTTGTCCATGTGCATGTTCCCATTAGCATGCGGAGGGCATCCACAGCTGGTTCTGATTTCTTTAACTCTTGTATAGCATCCCATGGTCTGACTGTATCACACTTTATTTAAATAGCCTCGTTTAGCAAACTCCTGTGCTGTCTGCAGTGTTTATTCTTTACTGTGCCCAGCCCAGCGATGGTGTAGGATGTCATTTGTTACTGGTGAAGATTTATAGGAAGCGCACCTTCCAAGCAGTCAGGCAGAGGGCCAAAGGCCAAGTGCACCTGCAACTCTGATGTCTAAGTGCTTCCTTGAAGCCCCATGTGCTGAGAAGTGAGTGGACACTGCTGTCCTCTGTCACTGAGAAGAGGGTGCCTATTGTCACTGCTGTCAGAGGAGTAGATCCTTTTTCAGTTTCTGGACCCTCACCTGCTGATAGGTGCCAACAGGAAGTTGGCTGTGATATTTATTTGTTATTCTTTAGTACTCGGTGAGGAGTAGCAAGTCATCGTGTTTTTAGTGGGTAGCTGCATTTAGTTTTTTGTGAACTCTCTGTGTTCATCGTCCATTTCCTGTGTGTCTCTTTCTGTGCTGTGAGAATAGACTTTGTCAGTCATAAAAGTGCTTATCTTTTCCCTTTTGGTACATTTCTCAGTATTTTTGGTTCCCAGAAGTGTCCGTCTTCAAGGACGGGTCTCTGTTCATGTACTATAAGTAAATACCAGAGAATGGTCATTTACATAGCACAGAAATAGATTTCTCAAGGTGCTGGAGGATGGGAAGTGCAAGATAAGACAGTGGACTTTGTGTCCGTGAGGCTGGATCCTCATGGATGGCCCCACCGAGGTAACTTCAGCTGGCAGGAAGACTGGAAGGGCTGAACTCACCCCCTCAAACCCTAAGGCAAGTCTGAGGAAGACTGACACCCCAGAGTTCTTACCCAATGAAGAACACGGGGAAGGCACCTGCATGCTAGATAAATTGCTCTCTGTAACTGGCTGAGACTTGAAAACCTGATAATACTTTTCCTGTTCTTTGTGCCTCTGAGGCCACTCTTGGGTCTGGGTCAGTAAGCACAGTTCTCCTGTAGCAGGCCCTTAGCACAGAAAAGCGTGCAAACACTTGCAAAAATGATAGTATGGGATTTCCTCTCAGTCAGGCTTCTGAATCAGTGGTAGCGATGTGACCACCACATGTGCTATGAGTATTCACGTGACTGAGAGCCTTTGTCACAAGGGTTGCTGAGGACTTTGAGGTTTCTCGTTGCTTGCCTGGGAAGCTCTGACAGTAGGGACAACATCAGCACCACCAGTATCAGAAAAGCGGCAGCAGCAGCAGCATTAACATCTCTCCACAGCTCAGCAGGGGCCTAGGGTGAGCATGAGCTTTGTGTCATGTCCTCTCCTCAAGCCACCTCAAATGCCCCCAGCCCAGGGCTGGCAACTCCTTGGGTCACAGACCAAGTGCAGCAAGTTGCACCTGTACCGTACTTCTGGCTTGGTTTTATACAATCTGCTGTCACTTCCTACCAACACAGCAGGCACAGCCTGGTCAAGAAGTCCCGAGGCAACTCAGCCAAGGTCCGCAAAATCTGGAGTGTGTCTCTGAACCAACTAGGTTCTCCGGACCTCAAATAAGGTTTGTGAAGCACTTTTATAGCATACTTTCTAGTGACGTGGTTTCCACTTTTACCGTGAGGGCCAAAGTGGTCAGTAGGAGAACGAGAACAGAAACGTGCCAGAAGCCAAACTTGAAGCCAGAGTTGAAGGACATTAGGGATGAATTCCTGCTCTGGAATCAAGTCTTCCTTGGCCCTGACAGCACAAAACATCAATTGATGACAGGCAAAAGGAGGGCCCAGGGCAACCTCACCTGAGACTTCGTATGTACATTGTGGGTCCAGGAAGGAACCACAGTCCCAGGTGCTGGCCCGCATCTCAGCCAACGCTCTGAGACACTTCACATGCAATGTCAGTGCTGTAAGGCATCAGGCTCTGAAGGGACAGGAGGATATGGCAGGACTTTGAAGTGGCAGCTTGAGAGACAACAGGCAGGCAGCTGCAACTCTGAGTATCAGAGCTGGAGGGTGAATCAAACTATTAGCCATGAGAGCAAGCAGCGGTAGTCCTTGTCACAAGAAGACAGGGTGCTCATGCAAACTGAAAGAGGCTGGTGCAACAAAGACAGCAATGGTTGTGACAAAAAAAAGTGACTCTAATGAAGATTCATTATACCTGCAGCACAGTATAATTTTTCCAAGATAGAATCTCCTCTCAGAGAGGAGATGCCACATAGGTTGAAACACACTGTTGGCACTTTGCCAACTCACACTGCGCAACAACCAAATGTCCTGTGCAGACACCAGGTGCTTTTGAGAAAAATCCCAGGAATAATGATAACAGTTCCTCCGATTCCCACAAAAATGCGATGTATCCTTTCTGAGGGCTTCTCTGTCTGTGAAACAGCTGACTTCCCAGTCTCTTCCTGGAGCTGCCTATCGGTCAGTTGTCTCTGTTTTACTATCACAAATTTATCAGTTAAAGCTTCTGCCTCGTAATTCATGGTATTGCCTGAATTTTGATTTCCACAAACACTGAATCAGTGACTCATCCTAGCTGGTGACAATTGCACTGCCAGGCAGCCCCACCCCTATGGAGGCTCCCTCTCCCCTGTCAGGGTTAGGAGCCTGCCTCCTACTAAGTTAGGAGCCTCCTCTACCCAGACTGAAGCCCCAGCCAGTTGGAGGCAGCACCCCACTGCAGTGCTCACAGAAGCAGCTTAAGGCACAGGGTCTGAAGCTGACTGTGCAGCACGAAGCCACACCCCAAGGATGGGGTAAAATCAGGGCCCCTCACATCCACCCGACCACAGGCCACAGGAGTCCGGCTCCCAGGAGGTCAGCTAGGATTCACAGAGCTTTCAGCAGAGGCTTTCTTGTATGGCGAGGAAGATGGGAAATGAACACTGGGTCACAGATTGCGAGGCTGTGGCATGGAGACTCACAACCATGGGGCCTCCTGATTTGCCACACTAGAATGCCTTCCCGCATAAACGGCACAGCCCTGTTGCCCAATACCATGTCCCCACCACTGGCCTGCAGATGCTGGGCTCTTTGCTTCCCACCTATAACACTAGCTCCCAGGCTTACTAGGGTGTAGAACACAGCTAGCACAGTCACCTTTCTGCACACGCACGGAGCACTAAGGCTTCTGGATGCCCTTCCCTGTTCACCTTACCATGCCAACCAGACAAAGGGCAGATTCCTACCAACCAATTTCCAGCTGTGGTTTTGGGCAGATGGGAAACCCTGGAAAGCTGGATGGGGCACAGCATAAGTCAAGCTAGAAAGTACACAACAGACTTACCAATTTGTGCGCTTAGCGCCCAGAGCTGAGAGGTACAGCACTCTGTAGTGGAGCACTCAGAGTGTTAGAGCACTCCTAGGAGACCAAGCTAAGCCAAGCTAGTAAGATTCTCTCCCAAATTACAGATCCTTAAAAATCTAGTGTCAGAGAGCAGAAGGAGGCTGGAAATGTGGCCATCAGCATCACAGGCACAGACCAAGCAGTCTTGTGCACACCTTTATCTCCATTTGGCTGAGTGCAGACTGTGAGTCTACACAGAGTTGCTGCCCCAGACGGGTCTCCAAAGCCAGCTTGTGACTGTGATGCTGAACCAAACAGAAGAAGCGCTTGCAAGGGACCAGGTGTCCTCTCAATGGGAAGGATGGCACAAGTCCAAGGAGCAGGGAGAAACTCACTACAAACAGACTTGGAACCCTCTAACTGGGTAAGTGTGACAAACGAACATGTGAGCTGCCACCAGGGACAAAGAGTGAACCCACCAAGAGCAAGAATGGCCAGAGGTAGTGCAGTGAGGTACGTGGGTACAGAAAGAATCAGCTCTAAATGTAACCATGCAGGCTTGGCAAGTTAAGGTAAAAAAAAGTCCCTGCTCTTCTCCCTGAGAAGACTGGCTGGGACTGGCAAGGGCATAAGCCAGGGTCAAGTCAGGGAAGCAGGGCCTCTGCACTGCAGGCCAAGGAGGGGAGCCCTGCCAAGGGTGCCCAACATTCCCATGTGTCAGCGGACAGGATGGCAGGACAGAGGACTCCAGGTGAGCACCCACAGTAACTAAGGGTGCCCAGAGCCTCCTGGGAGCTGCCTGGGGCTGTGAGGGAGGTCCCTGGCTGGGGCAGGCGGTGGGGTTACAAAATGACAACCCATGCAGGCCGGCCCCCAGGAGCCAGTCTTCCAGAGGAGGGAATCTGTGCCCTCATATTGCTGGTCTGCCCACCAACCCGTGGCCCCAGAGGGACAGAAGATCAAGGTGAGGGCAGACAGCTTCTCTCAAGGCAGCTTAAAGATGGAACAGTCAGAGCAGAGATCACACGCAGGACACTCTTTCCGGAGAAAGCAGCTCCTGTGGCTCCACGTGGCTCAGACACAGGATCCAAGACACTGAGAGACAGTGACGGAAGTATCACCCCAAAAGGCAGAGCAGGGCAAGGAAGCTGGGGAGGATGCTGGGGAGCAAAGCTCACAGTGCTGAGGAGACTGGGCATGGGCCTGGAGGCCTGGGCTCCCTAGAGGTTAGGGTGGCCAGGCAGCCACAGTGTTCTCAGGTGGAGACCCTGAATAGGACTTCAAGGCCCAGGGTAGGGGATGCAGACTGGAAGGGGGTGTTGTGTGGAAGTGGAGGGACAGTGCGGGAGAAGGGAGGATTTTCAGGACAAGAAGGTGAAAGTGTCCCCCTCTAGGTTATCTGCCTTGAGCCCCAGGCCTGGAGTATTCCTCAGGGCTGAGTGCCTGCCTACCAGCAGGGGGAGTGGGCGGGGCCTTGGCCAGCTGTGGTCCCAACGTCTAAAGGGCGGGGGAGGGCAAGCCTTACTGGAAGCTTCCGGCAGCGGGGGAGGGGCGACTCCGGGAGGGAAAGTTCCAGAAGGAGCCCGACCATCCCTCAGGAAAGTTCCACAACATACGGACAGACAGGCCACCTCCTGGAAGGTTCCCAGAGAGCCAATGGCTACTCCCGCGGGCAAGTTCCACAAGGTAGGGTCAAGGAACTCTAGCAGAACAGTCCCACAAGGTGGGGGCAGGCGATCCCACGGGAAGGTTCCAGAGGTGGCGCTGGTGCTGCGCCCCTAGCAGCCTAGTGCCGGGACAGAGCTGCCAGCCCCCTCAGCAGGGCTGGGTTTGTGCTGTGCAGTCTGAGGGTTCCTGGTCATTGAGGTGGTAGAGCTGCGCACGGTGGGTGCGCCTCGATTCATGGCTCCCCACTTCAGTCTGGGGATGCGCTCATCCTGGAGGCTCCTCACCATGTACGCTTTCTTCGTGCTGTGAACCCCGGGGCTCTACAAACCCTCCTCGCCTCCTTATTATAGACTGTCCTGGTGCTGTAACCGCCAGCCCCAACCTATCAACCTCTCTGTTCTCCAAAACCAGTCACGGTCATCCCAAGTACCCGCTTCTACCTGAGACGCTGCCAACGTTTCCATTTTTCCCGTGATCCTTGAGCCTCTCACCTTAACCCTCTGGCCCAGGTCACAGCTCTTTGTGCTGCTATTCTGTAGCCTTAGAGTCCCTGGACGTCGCTCCCACCCTCCTCCTCCTCGTCCTCGTCCTCCTCGTCCTCCCCCCCCCCCATCCTGGGTACCGGCTCCACCACACACATTAGCTTCCTCACTACCCAGGGCCAAGCTCACCCCACCCTGGTCCTTGGTCTCCAAGCTTGGGGGTGTTGGCAGCTGCCTGGACACCTTTTCCCTGTTGCTTCCTGGTACTTGATGTGGATCAATTCCTGACTGGAAGTGGGAAGTGGAAACCCTGCATTTCCCACCTCTGCTCTCTATTTGAACTATGCCTAAGGGTCCCTCCTTTTCCTTTCGGGTCCCTTAAGACGGCTTACGCCAGCTTTCAGTCTCTCCATTCTCATCACTACTCCATCTAACATAGTTGTCATTTCTATTGAGAACCTTCTAGAGGACCACTTATTCTGTGGAAATGTCTCTTCGATTATGGCCCAGAGGATGTTCTCCTTTCTAGTTTGTTTCCCTTTGCTGAATGATATCTGATGTAAAGTCCTATAGTGAGAAAAGATACCCTCAAGTTTCACAATTTGCTTTCCCCTCTGGAATAGCCCCTCCACATACCTTGGTGAAAAACAAAATGGCCTAGAAGTCTGCAGCGGTGACACTGACATCACACCACCTGCCTTCCCATTTTACAGCCTCCTGTGCTTTGGGTAGTGCTTGTCCTAGTTCTGCTTTCTGGAGATGTTGTAAATGTACCCTTCCAACATCCCTACGATCTTGTAGCAGGTCTGCTGGGAACATTATTGGTCAGCAGTTTTGGTCACATGTTTTCACTTGGCCTTCACTTTTCAAGTATATTTTCACTCCTGGAGAATGCAGTGCTTCCATGCAAATTCCTTCTTTCTTCCCTCATTTGCAGCTGTTGCTCTTCTTTTCGTTTTCTCTTTTTCATTGTTTGCTTGAGATGATGACCTTCATTTTACGTGTTGTTATACAAAGGATTCTCTCTGTTTTCCCTGTGGCTGCCTCTCAGATGTCCACTTCTTACTTTTCTTTCTTTCTCTCTGAGAGCCTTTGCCCTGTTGATTTTTCAGGCCGTGTGTTAGTATCTTGCACAAGCTGGGCAGGGACCGGCAATCTTCCAGCTTCAGCATCTCAGGGACCTGGCATTACAGATGTGTACCACTCTGCCTGGCTATATGCTCACTGCTTGCAAGTGATTTGCAGTGACTTACCTGTGATATTTCTCAGATTGTTTTTCCTTGTACTTGTTCTGCATTGGACTGGCTGAACTTGTTATTTGTGGGGTGATACCTTTTTTAGGGATTTGAACATGTCTCTATCAGTAACTTTTCAGATAGTCTCTCTCTCTCTCTCTCTCTCTCTCTCTCTCTCTCTCTCTCTCCCTCCCTCCCTGTTTCTCTATTCTCTCCCTATGGAACTGCTGTTCCATGTGTGCCATATATTTGGCTAACCCCTGCCTCTCCTTTTCCAGATTGTAATCCTTCTTTTTTGTTTTCTTGTTTCTGGGATTTTGTGTTTTCTAATTTTCTCCTTACAGCAATAAGTTGTCTGTTAATACATCCAAGTGATTTTTAAATGATCACACATTTTTTTTCTCTATGATAGAACATTTGTTGATTCTCAAGATAGGTTCCACTTTTCAGTGAGGAGGGCACCAGAGCTGGGGAGGGGAGGGGAGGGGAGGGGAGGGGAGAATTGCTGTGCTTGATGCTTGGGGAATGAAGCTAGTCGGAGAGGCCATGCCCTCTCTGAATAGCTGTGGGTCTCTTCCCTCTAGGCTGTTCCTGTAGGAATGATGCTTCTCTTTGCATTACTCCTTGTCATAGGGCTCCCAGGGGTGGAAGCCAATGTCACTGAGGCTCAAAGAAAATGTGAGTATCATCCCAAGACTTTCACTGTCTTGGGCAGCATTTGAATTCACCTGGAGTTGATCAGGGTCACTGGATGTCTTGGGTAGAAATTAGATCACCCAAGCCACCTGGAGTATACACTATCACTGTAATCAGGGACCTCAAGATCAGGTTGGAGTGTGTTCACTAGCAGGGAGAGGGACAGGAGAGGGAAGGGTTTCACCAAAAGAGCTGCAGATTAAGAGACCTGAGGGGGAGTCCGGAGGTGGCACTTCCTGGTCAGAGACAGAGAAGAGGGGCAGAGTCCTGCTTGATTCCAGCAGGATGCCGGGCTCTCAAGAGTGGCCAGCCATCCTTGGAGGAGTGAGCCTCCGGTGGAGAGCTCAGCAGTCCCAGATGTGGCTGCCCGGGGGCATCCCCAAGCCAGTGTTGAGAGTGAGTAGAGTTCCTACTTGGATCTTGCTTTGCTCTGGGGAACTGGTCTTACTGTAACTTGAGATGTGCTGAGGGTTGAGGGGAGCAGGCTTGGGGTTGTGGCTGGGGATAGAAGGAAAGGGCAGCTGGTAGAGGAGAATGGAGTGGGCTGGTGATGGGTTAAAGGTACACTGAAGCGCAAACCCGGTGCCTATTTTCTTCTCTCAGGGACCTATAATGTGAAATGCCAGGAGTGCGAACTCATAAACACCTTCAGCTGTAAAAATACAATAGAATGTGAATTTGAGCTTAGACGCTGTATGACAGTCTCCATTCGTAAGTATCTCTTTGTCCTTTTGACTCACTGTGGGAAAGTCACTCTACAGGAGCAGTTTTAGGAACCGGGGTCAGTCTGTTTTTCTCTGTGTGCTTAACATTACCACTCTTTTTGGTATGTTACGAACTGAGAGCATGTTCACCAGCAGCTGGGGAGGTCTCTTGATCATCAACTTGTAGGACTTCATTTGCAAGGTAAGAGGTGGATCTACACATCATTGCTGTCTCCACTGGGTGGGAACATTGCTAGACCGCAGGCCTTGGGTCTTCGTAGTCAGGTGTGCCGACACCATGGCAAACCTAGGTGATTCCTTGTTGCTCATTTGACTTTTAGTTAGGTGTGGGCGGAGGGAGCGTTTGGCAGGGTAGGTCCTAGCAGTGGGTATGGCTGCACATCTCAGAGTGATGCCTATCACACAAAGATGACGTGACCATGTGAGGCGGCAGGGCAGAGCCTGAGTTCCAAAGTCTCTTGCCACCTACTCTGAAGCCATTACTACTTGAGACAGATGTTCCTCTCTCCAGAGGCCCCCTCTGATGAGCCCAAGGTCTTCCTTGAACCTTGACATTCATGGTCAGAGGCCCAGTGACCCACCTAGCACCCTTGGCATGGCAAGCAGAACAGTTGGTGCACAAGGGGAGGCCTTATCCGGGGCCCTGAGGAGAACCCTTCTCCTACCTCTGGTTATCCCCCATGTGTGTTTTTGCAGTTTCACATGGCATTCTGCTTTCCAGGCTTTGCTGCAAAAAGGAAAAAAGAACCCTGTGATTGCCCCAACCTCATAGCACCCAGTGCCATCACCCTGCGGGTGTCATGCTGATTTGGAACACATGCAGGAGGGTGTGATTCTGCTGTGTCCCAACAGGGGGCCAGTGATGGCAGACTTCTGTGGCTTCCCAGTTGTCATTACGGAATCACTGCCCTTGCATAAACCCGGGAGATATTTTTACAACAATGTGCATTCCTGTTTGGCACTAGGTTATAGTTCACATAGGGTTAACAGACTAGTACTAGCATGTTCCAGATTAAAGTATCTGCATAAACACCCTGTAGACTACCAGGGAAAGAGGAATAGCAATGAAGGCCACAGTATTTAAGCCAGGGTTTCCTGAAGGATGTCTCAGGTGGAGCTTGCTCAGGTTGACTCTGGTTGACTAAGGCCAATGGATGATCCCTCTAATGAAAGTGAACACATGAGCTGTGGAGCAGGACATTAAGTCTGTGCTGGGGAGTTTGGGGTTAAGGGCACATCAGCATTTGCATGTTGGTGCAAGAGCTTGGAATACCAGGTGGAGGGTGTTGTGGTTTAGAACTCCAGTGTTCCCCCCCAAAGTCTCATGCATTTGGAAATGGGGGCTTGATAGGTGATTGGATTGTGGGGATGCTGTGCTCATCAGTGGATTAACTGTCTGATGAGTTTGTGGCCAGATGTGCTGGTGGGAGGTGCAGCCTTGGCAGGAGGTAAGATGTGATGGGAGGTGAGTCACCAGACACCGAGGGTGTCTGGAAGGTCGCATTATTTTCCCCAGCTCCTCCTTTCTCTGTGTTCCTGGTGGCCATGGCTGAAGCAGGTTTCTGCTGCCATGTCCTCCTGCCGTACCATTTCTGCTGCCTTATAGCCAGCCAACCACAGAATGCAATCACTAAAACTGTGAGCCAAAATAAAATTCTCCTGCTTTAAGTGGCAGGCATTGGATATTTTGTTCCAGTGATGGCAGAGTGACTGATGCAGAGGGATAAGGAAAAAAGTTAATCTCAAGGGGTTTTACCAGCTACAAAAGCAGCAAAAGGGCACATTACTTTGGTCATTCCTGTCCCACATCTGTGGGATCGCTCATCTCTGGAACCGAAATACAAGTTAATTTCTAGTCTTCCTGTAGTGCCTAGAGCTCCAGAGTTCTTAAGACAGTATAGTGAACTGCACACAGCTTTGTAACAAGGTATCGAGACACCACTTTGGAACGGCTAGTGGCAGGTTAAAGGCGGCTGTATGTATAGAAACGTCCTTAAAAGTGGCTCTTGGAGCAGTCACGCCATCTCGTGGATCTGAACAGGCTCCCCAGTCAACAGTTCTAGGTGATGTACTTTTGGAACATTTGGAAATGCAGAATGTGCACATGGAAGTCGTTTTGGTTGAATGTGCTATGTATGGTGTTCACGAGGAGGTGATGCGGAATCAGTAACTTTCATGTGTCCCTTTTAGGTGTGAACCCTCGTGAGCTACTGGTTTTCAAGAACTGTACTTGGAACTGCACATTTGTATATACAGCCCTACAGCCACCCGAAACTCCAAGGCAAAACTTGAAAACTAATAGTTTCTATTTTACTCATTGTTGTAATGGCATGCGATGCAATGAAGGAGGACCTACTAATGTAGAGAGGGACATATTAGAGGACACTTTAGTTGAGGAGGAACTAATAGATGAGAGTGTACGTTTGATGGCATCAGCATTTTTCCTGAGTTTTGCCTCCATCATTGCCAGCAATACACTGATGAGAGAAACCCTTCTCAGAGGAGTCTGTTAGCCTTCCCTTTCCTCAGACCAGTTTTACATTCCATTGTCCCCTTGAGACATTGCCAGTCTCCCAGCTGACCCATGTATGTTGCACTGTAAGTGTGGAATAAAGTCATTGTTGAAACCATTCATGAACAATTGTTTTCTTCCATGTGCCCAACCAGTGACACTGGCGTTTGTCTTCTTCTTCCCTTTACTGCACACTCGAGTCGCCGTGTGCTTTCATTACATGAACTGCCTTTTCTCTTTCAGACATTGTGGGCTGCATATTCATTGTGCAAATGTGTCAAGATTATCTTGCTATTTTAGGCTTCAGAGGTTATTGTAATGCAAAATGGCAAAATGGCTATGGTGCTAGCCTCCATTCTGCTCAATAGTGAGGTCCCAGCTCCCTCAGACCAGAGCCACCACCTGGGGTCACCTAAGGTTCTGTCCTTTCCAATTCTTAAATCAAGCCGAAGGAAGCAGGGACAATTCCTGGCGATGAGTGACACCTGGATCATTGGGCCTGACATTGGTACATGTGTTCAGTACTCTGTGGACTCAGACAAGTTCTGCAAGAACTACAGCATTCCATCCAGTGACACCTGCCTTGATGGAAGCCACAGAATGTTTTCCCAAGTGCTATCAAGGGGAAGGATCCCTTGTTTATTTGGCTTGAATTGCTTTGGAACCAGAAATCTTTAGGCTGTTTTTTGTTTGTTTGTTTGTTTGGTTGGTTGGTTGGTTGGTGTTTGTTTTTGTCTTTGTCTTTGCAAAGTGGGTGGGCAATGGTTTCTCACCAGCAGGAGGGTAAGAGTTTTCCAGCAACTGCTACCTCACTCTGAATCTCGCCATTCAGGTGGGTGTGAAGTGGCCCCTCCTGATGGTTTTGATGTGCATTTCCCTTATGCTTATTGATGTTGGTCATCTTAGCATGTGCTATTGTCCTTCTGTTTATTTTATTCAAATCACTTGCTCCTTTTAAAATTGGGTTCTCTTTTTATGACTGAATTGTAAGAGTACTTTGTACACTGACAATATAAATCTTTTCTTGGATAAACCATTTGCACACTTAGTATGTGGGCTGTCTTTCACCTTCTTGAGACTGTCTTTTGAAGCACAGTTGTTGGCAAGTTTCATGAGTTCCAAATTATTTTTTGTTGTTCATTTACTTTGCCACAACCACGGTCATGAAGATTGATTACCTGTAATCTCGTGGCTCCTGCACATTTTCTGCTCTTATGTTTAGATCTCTGGCTCATTATGAGTTAATTTTCAGATATGATCTCAAGTAAAGTTCCAACATCCTTCGTGTCTATGGAGGTATACGGGGTCTCCACGTCACTTCTTGAAAAGACTATTCTATCCTCTTTGCATGGCTTGTCACCTTGGTGCAAAGTCAGTTAGCTACAGATGTGAGTTTCATTTCTGGATGCACAGCTCTATCCCATTGCTCTCCAGTCTGTCCTTGTGCCACCGCCACACCGTCATGCTTGGCACCCCCTTGCAGTCATTCTTAACATCAAGAGCTGTGAATCTTCCCACTTTGGTCTTTTGCATGACTATTCTGAAAGCGGTGAGTCCCTTGCAAGTCCACGTGACTTTGCAAACCAGCTCATCGATTTGTACAGAGCAGGAGGCTGAGATTTTGATAGGACTGTGTGGACTCTGCAAGACGACTTTGAGAAGCTTTGTTATCAAAGCCAAAGCGAGTCTTTTGGTCCAGAACACTGATGCTCTTCTATGCTGAGATCTTGTATGCTTTCCTTCAATAATTCTCTGAAAGTTTTGGAGACTAAGTGTGAACCTCTTTCGTGAAAGGTATTGCTAAATAATTTAGCTTCTTTGATGCTAGTACGAGTGGAATTGTTTTCATAATTTCAGTTTGAGATTTTCCACAAGTATATGAAAATGCAGTTGTTTCCATACTTATCTTGTATCCTGAACCTCGCTCAACTATTTCATTTGGTATGATACATTTTAGTGGTTCTCTGTCGATATTTGACATGTACAAGATCCTGTGGTCCTTAAACAGAGGACAGTCTTTCCCATCTGAAGGACATTTCACTTGCTTTTATTGCTACTTCCTCTGGCTACAAGTCCCCAATACACTATGGAATAGCAGTGACGAGTGTAGATATATCCTTGCTCCCAACCTTACGCAGTAGGAAAGTAACCAGTCTTTGATCATTACATTTGAGGTTAGTCATGAGCTTTTATGTCTTTTAGCAGATTAAACAATTTCCTTTTAGGTAAAGTATGTTCATCTTCATCATGAAAACAGACTTCAACTTTGTCAGGTGCACTTCTGTATTACTGAGCGTATGATCTTTGGTTTTCAATCAACAGATACTGTATATTGTAAAAATGGAATCTTGTATTCTGTTTTTTTTTTTTTTATTTAAAGAGGGTGAAACAAAACATAACAAAACAGAACAAAGCAGATCATAAGAAAACAATGTGTGTGACACAGATGTCAATGCAAGAGAACAGGAAATCTACACTGGCTACCATAATATCTCTTGTTTTCTTCTAAATAGTGCCTGTATCTTCACACACAATGAATTCATACAAAACAAAACTGCATAAAACTGATCAGAACAGAGTAATGAAGGCATTACCGGCCTTCAAAACCAGACAATAGGAAAATCAACAATGGCTGCCATAATGTCTCTTGTTCTCTTCAAAATAGCTGTCCATAGCTTCATGTATGTCAAAAGGAAATTGTTTAATCTGATAAAAGCCATAAAAGCTCATGACTAACCTCATTACAAAACAGATTATGCCCGCCCTGCCACTGGGAACATTGTGGAAGCCTGCCTCAGGCGTAAGCTGCCTGGGACCTCCCCTGTGGGCCCGCCCTGCCACCGGGAACATCGTGGAAAGCTACCCCAGGCTGAAAACTGCCCTGGACTGCTTCTGCTGGGCCCGTCCTTCCATCAGGAACATCAGAAGACCTCAGCAGGCTCCAGTCAGTGTGAAAAAAACTTGGAACTTCACTCCCAAGTGGCAAACCTTGGACTACAGTGGGATAACTGGCAGTGTGGTGAGTATGTCCCTAAAATAGAGGTGTACAGTGGATAAATAGGGCCAGTAGTAAAGCCCCCTCCAACTAACTATAAGAACTTTGTGAGTCTGAAAAGAGTGTGTGTGATCCCCTCCTACACATAGAAAACATCAGGCAGAGTGAAAACGACAAAACAAAAATCAAAATGCAGGCTCAAACATATAGTTCACCACAAGCAAGTACAGGAGACATTGAAATAGAGGACACCAAAAGTAACACACCGGGAATCTCTGAAAAGATAGCGAGTGAAATAAGAAAACAACTCCATCAGGCTATAGAGGAAATCAAATTAGAAGTACTCTCCCATGTAAAGACAGAAATAACAACCTTAGTAAAGGAGTTGTTGAATGCAGCTAAAGAAGAAATAGAGAAAAAAAGTACAGAGCATGGGAAACTGATTGAAACCTTGAATGAACAATATAGAAAACAAGCAGAATTCATGAAACAAACTCAAAGAGACATCCAAGAAACAAAAAATTCTACTGAAAACATGCAAAACCACCTAAAGGAAGCTGAGGATAGGATTTCGGACCTTGAGGACAGGATCGCAATTAGTGATCAGGAAAGCATAGAACTTTTAAAAATAACAAAACAGCATGAAATGACAATCCAGAAGCTTCATGATGATGCCAAGAGCAACGATATAAGATTGATGGGCAGTAGCGAAGATGCATCTTCTAATCTGTTCCATTGATCCTCAGGTCTATTTATTTGCCAGTACCATGCTGATTTTATCCCTGTGGCTTTATAGCACTGTTTCAAGTAAGGAATTGAGATGCCTCCTGTCTTGCTTTTGTTGCCCAGAATTGCCTTTGCTATTCTAGGTTTCTTCTGTTTCCAAATGAATTTCAGGAGTGTTTTCTCTAGATCTGTGAGGTATGTCAATAGTATTTTGATTGGGATTGTGTTAAATCTGTATAACAGTTTTGGGAGTATGGCCATTTTTACAATGTTGCTTGTTCCTAGCCAAGAGCAAGGAATATCCTTCCATTTTCTAGTATCCTCTTCAATCGCCTTTTGCAGCGTAGTATAATTTTCAGCATATAGGTCTTTTACATTTGTAGTTAGGTTGATTCATTCATATTTCATTTTTTAGATGTTATTGTAAAGGGCGATATTTCCATAATTTCTCTCTCAGTGAGTTTTTGTTTGCATACAGGAATGCTATTGATTTTTGAGCATTAACTTTGTATCCAGCTACATTGCTGAACTTGTTTATTACCTCTAGTAGTCTTTCAATGGAGTTTTTTGGGTCTTCTATATAGAGTATCATGTCATCTACAAATAGTGATAATTTAACTTCTTCCTTTCCTATCTTTATTCGTTTCATTTCTCTCTTTTGTCTTTTTGCCCTGGCTAGTGTTTCCAGAACTATATTGAAAAGGAGTGGTGACAGTGGACATCCTTGTCTTGTTCCTGATTTTAAAGTGAAAGCTTTCAGTTTTTGTCCATTTAGTATAATGTTGGCTGTTGGTTTGTCATAGATGGCCTTTATAAGGTTGAGGTAGACACTGTGTATTCCAAGTTTCTGAAGGGTTTTTAATCATGAACATGTGCTGGACTTTATCAAAAGCTTTTTTGCATCTATTGAGATAACCATGTGGGTTTTTTTTTTTTTTGCTCTGTTGATGTGCTGCATATGTTAAACCATCCCTGCATTCCTGAAATGAACCCCACTTGGTCATGATGTATAATCTTCTTGATGATTTACTGCATTCTATTTGCCAGTATTTTGTTGAGAATCTTTGCATCCATGTTCATTAGTGACATTGGCCTATAGTTCTCTTTTTTGGTTGGATCTTTCTCTGGTTTTGGTATCAGAGTAATACTTGCCTCCAGGAGTGATTCAGAGAGGATTGCTTTCTTCTAAATTTCACTGAAGAGTTTAAGGAGTATTGACATCAAATCTTCTCTAAATTTCTTGTACAATTCAGCTGTGAATCCATCAGGACCTGGGCTTTTCTTTGTTGGTAAATTTTTAATTATGTTTTCAATTTCAATAGCTGATATTGGGTTGTTCAAAATTGCTATATCTTCTTGGTTGAGCTTTGGTTGTTCATATGTTTCTAGAAATCTGTCCATTTTCTCTGTGTTTTCCACTCTATGAGAGTAGAGATTTTTGAAGTAGGTATTCATGATCTTTTGAATTTCCATGGGATCTGTAGTAATTTCCTCCTTTTCCATTCTTATTGTATGAATTTGGGTTTTTTCTTTCTTTTTCTTGATAAGGTTAGCTAGGGGTTTGTTAATTTTTTTTATTCTCTCAAAAAACCAGCTCTTTGATTCATTAATTCTTTGTATTGTTTGTTTTTTTAGTTTCAATTGCATTGATTTCTGCTCTAATCTTTACAATTTCCTCTCTTCTATGATCTTTGGGTTTAGCTTGCTCTTCTTTTTCTAGAAGCTTGAGATGGAGCATTAGGTTGTTTATTTGTGCTCATTCTGTTTTCTTGATATCACAATTTATTGCTATATATTTCCCTCTTAAGACCACTTTCATTGCATCCCACAGATTACAGTATGTTGTTTCTGTATTTTCATTGAATTGTAGGTATTGCTTTATTTCTTCTTTAATTTCATCTGTATCCCACTGGTTGTTCAAGAGGTTGTTATTTAATTTCCATGTATTTATGCAGGTTTTGTGATTTCTTTTGCCATTAATTTCCAATTTCAGTGTGCTATGGTCAGATATTATGCATGGGATGATTTCAATACCTTTGCATTTACTTAAGAGTATTTTATGGGATAATATATGGTCTATTTTGGAGAATGTCCCATGCTCAGCTGAGAAGACTGTGTATTCTGATGTGGTTGGGTGGAACACTCTGTAAACATCTACTAAGTCCAATTGCTCACAGGTATGATTCAATTTTAATATTTCCTTGCTGACTTTTTGTCTAGTTGATCTATCTCTTTGTGACAATGGGATTTTAAGATCTCCTGTTGTAACTGTGCTCTTGTGTATTTGGTTTTTCATGTCCATTAGTATCTGTCTTATATAGTTGGGTGCTCCCATATTTGGTGCATATATATTTATAATCGTTAGTTCTTCCTCTTGAATTTTTCCACTAAAGAGTATGTAGTGACCTTCTCTATCTCTTTTAATCCTTTTAGGTTTGAAGTTCACATTGTCTGCAAATAGAATAGCTACCCCTGCTTTTTTTCTTGGTTCCTGTTGCATGGAGTACTATTTTCCATCCTTTGACTTTTAATCTGTGAATTTCCTTTTAGGTCAGATGTGTTTCTTTTATACAGCAGATTGTGGGATCCTGTTTCGTGATCCATTCTGTCAATCTATTTCTTTTTATAGGTGAATTGAGGATATTTACATTTATGAATATCACTGATATGTACTGGATCAGCTTTGCCATGTTATGTTCCAGTTGTTTCTTCCTACTTTTCCTCTTATTTAATTGCTTATCCTACCCCATGGTTTCTTTCTGTTGTTGTTTTGGGGATTGTGGTCATTTTTATCTCTGTGTAGTATGTCTTTCAGTACTCTTTCTAGGGTTGGTTTGGTGGACATGAATTTCTTCAGTTGTTCTTTGTCATGGAAGTATCTTGTTTCTCCATTAAATTTGAATGAAAGTTTTGCTGGGTACATCCATCTGGGTTGAAAGTTGTTTTCGTTCAGGGCTTGAAATACCTCACTCCAAACTCTTCTTGACTTGAGAGTTTATGCTGAAAAGTCTGCTGTGATTCTAATGGGCTTTCCTTGATAGGTGAGTTGTGTCTTTTCTCTAACAGCTTTTAGTATTCTGCTTTTATGCTGCATGTCTGAGATCTTAATAATTATTGTATCTGGGTGTGGATTTCTGTTGATTGTGACTGTTTGGTGTTCTATATGCCTCACTTATATGCATATCAGATTCTTTCCCCCTGTTTGGGAATTTTCTGCTATTATTACTGTAAATACTTTACATATGTCATTTGCTTGAACTCCTGTATCTTCGCTACTGCCCATCAATCTTATATCGTTGCTCTTGGCATCATCATGAAGCTTCTGGATTGTCATTTCATGCTGTTTTGTTATTTTTAAAAGTTCTATGCTTTCCTGATCACTAATTGCGATCCTGTCCTCAAGGTCCGAAATCCTATCCTCAGCTTCCTTTAGGTGGTTTTGCATGTTTTCAGTAGAATTTTTTGTTTCTTGGATGTCTCTTTGAGTTTGTTTCATGAATTCTGCTTGTTTTCTATATTGTTCATTCAAGGTTTCAATCAGTTTCCCATGCTCTGTACTTTTTTTCTCTATTTCTTCTTTAGCTGCATTCAACAACTCCTTTACTAAGGTTGTTATTTCTGTCTTTACATGGGAGAGTACTTCTAATTTGATTTCCTCTATAGCCTGATGGAGTTGTTTTCTTATTTCACTCGCTATCTTTTCAGAGATTCCCGGTGTGTTACTTTTGGTGTCCTCTATTTCAATGTCTCCTGTACTTGCTTGTGGTGAACTATATGTTTGAGCCTGCATTTTGATTTTTGTTTTGTCGTTTTCACTCTGCCTGATGTTTTCTATGTGTAGGAGGGGATCACACACACTCTTTTCAGACTCACCAAGTTCTTATAGTTAGTTGGAGGGGGCTTTACTACTGGCCCTATTTATCCACTGTACACCTCTATTTTAGGGACATACTCACCACACTGCCAGTTATCCCACTGTAGTCCAAGGTTTGCCACTTGGGAGTGAAGTTCCAAGTTTTTTTCACACTGACTAGAGCCTGCTGAGGTCTTCTGATGTTCCTGATGGAAGGACGGGCCCAGCAGAAGCAGTCCAGGGCAGTTTTCAGCCTGGGGTAGCTTTCCACGATGTTCCCGGTGGCAGGGCGGGCCCACAGGGGAGGTCCCAGGCAGCTTACGCCTGAGGCAGGCTTCCACAATGTTCCCAGTGGCAGGGCGGGCATAATCTGTTTTGTAATGAGGTTAGTCATGAGCTTTTATGGCTTTTATCAGATTAAACAATTTCCTTTTGACATACATGAAGCTATGGACAGCTATTTTGAAGAGAACAAGAGACATTATGGCAGCCATTGTTGATTTTCCTATTGTCTGGTTTTGAAGGCCGGTAATGCCTTCATTACTCTGTTCTGATCAGTTTTATGCAGTTTTGTTTTGTATGAATTCATTGTGTGTGAAGATACAGGCACTATTTAGAAGAAAACAAGAGATATTATGGTAGCCAGTGTAGATTTCCTGTTCTCTTGCATTGACATCTGTGTCACACACATTGTTTTCTTATGATCTGCTTTGTTCTGTTTTGTTATGTTTTGTTTCACCCTCTTTAAATAAAAAAAAAAAAAACAGAATACAAGATTCCATTTTTACAATATACAGTATCTGTTGATTGAAAACCAAAGATCATACGCTCAGTAATACAGAAGTGCACCTGACAAAGTTGAAGTCTGTTTTCATGATGAAGATGAACATACTTTACCTAAAAGGAAATTGTTTAATCTGCTAAAAGACATAAAAGCTCATGACTAACCTCAAATGTAATGATCAAAGACTGGTTACTTTCCTACTGCGTAAGGTTGGGAGCAAGGATATATCTACACTCGTCACTGCTATTCCATAGTGTATTGGGGACTTGTAGCCAGAGGAAGTAGCAATAAAAGCAAGTGAAATGTCCTTCAGATGGGAAAGACTGTCCTCTGTTTAAGGACCACAGGATCTTGTACATGTCAAATATCGACAGAGAACCACTAAAATGTATCATACCAAATGAAATAGTTGAGCGAGGTTCAGGATACAAGATAAGTATGGAAACAACTGCATTTTCATATACTTGTGGAAAATCTCAAACTGAAATTATGAAAACAATTCCACTCGTACTAGCATCAAAGAAGCTAAATTATTTAGCAATACCTTTCACGAAAGAGGTTCACACTTAGTCTCCAAAACTTTCAGAGAATTATTGAAGGAAAGCATACAAGATCTCAGCATAGAAGAGCATCAGTGTTCTGGACCAAAAGACTCGCTTTGGCTTTGATAACAAAGCTTCTCAAAGTCGTCTTGCAGAGTCCACACAGTCCTATCAAAATCTCAGCCTCCTGCTCTGTACAAATCGATGAGCTGGTTTGCAAAGTCACGTGGACTTGCAAGGGACTCACCGCTTTCAGAATAGTCATGCAAAAGACCAAAGTGGGAAGATTCACAGCTCTTGATGTTAAGAATGACTGCAAGGGGGTGCCAAGCATGACGGTGTGGCGGTGGCACAAGGACAGACTGGAGAGCAATGGGATAGAGCTGTGCATCCAGAAATGAAACTCACATCTGTAGCTAACTGACTTTGCACCAAGGTGACAAGCCATGCAAAGAGGATAGAATAGTCTTTTCAAGAAGTGACGTGGAGACCCCGTATACCTCCATAGACACGAAGGATGTTGGAACTTTACTTGAGATCATATCTGAAAATTAACTCATAATGAGCCAGAGATCTAAACATAAGAGCAGAAAATGTGCAGGAGCCACGAGATTACAGGTAATCAATCTTCATGACCGTGGTTGTGGCAAAGTAAATGAACAACAAAAAATAATTTGGAACTCATGAAACTTGCCAACAACTGTGCTTCAAAAGACAGTCTCAAGAAGGTGAAAGACAGCCCACATACTAAGTGTGCAAATGGTTTATCCAAGAAAAGATTTATATTGTCAGTGTACAAAGTACTCTTACAATTCAGTCATAAAAAGAGAACCCAATTTTAAAAGGAGCAAGTGATTTGAATAAAATAAACAGAAGGACAATAGCACATGCTAAGATGACCAACATCAATAAGCATAAGGGAAATGCACATCAAAACCATCAGGAGGGGCCACTTCACACCCACCTGAATGGCGAGATTCAGAGTGAGGTAGCAGTTGCTGGAAAACTCTTACCCTCCTGCTGGTGAGAAACCATTGCCCACCCACTTTGCAAAGACAAAGACAAAAACAAACACCAACCAACCAACCAACCAAACAAACAAACAAACAAAAAACAGCCTAAAGATTTCTGGTTCCAAAGCAATTCAAGCCAAATAAACAAGGGATCCTTCCCCTTGATAGCACTTGGGAAAACATTCTGTGGCTTCCATCAAGGCAGGTGTCACTGGATGGAATGCTGTAGTTCTTGCAGAACTTGTCTGAGTCCACAGAGTACTGAACACATGTACCAATGTCAGGCCCAATGATCCAGGTGTCACTCATCGCCAGGAATTGTCCCTGCTTCCTTCGGCTTGATTTAAGAATTGGAAAGGACAGAACCTTAGGTGACCCCAGGTGGTGGCTCTGGTCTGAGGGAGCTGGGACCTCACTATTGAGCAGAATGGAGGCTAGCACCATAGCCATTTTGCCATTTTGCATTACAATAACCTCTGAAGCCTAAAATAGCAAGATAATCTTGACACATTTGCACAATGAATATGCAGCCCACAATGTCTGAAAGAGAAAAGGCAGTTCATGTAATGAAAGCACACGGCGACTCGAGTGTGCAGTAAAGGGAAGAAGAAGACAAACGCCAGTGTCACTGGTTGGGCACATGGAAGAAAACAATTGTTCATGAATGGTTTCAACAATGACTTTATTCCACACTTACAGTGCAACATACATGGGTCAGCTGGGAGACTGGCAATGTCTCAAGGGGACAATGGAATGTAAAACTGGTCTGAGGAAAGGGAAGGCTAACAGACTCCTCTGAGAAGGGTTTCTCTCATCAGTGTATTGCTGGCAATGATGGAGGCAAAACTCAGGAAAAATGCTGATGCCATCAAACGTACACTCTCATCTATTAGTTCCTCCTCAACTAAAGTGTCCTCTAATATGTCCCTCTCTACATTAGTAGGTCCTCCTTCATTGCATCGCATGCCATTACAACAATGAGTAAAATAGAAACTATTAGTTTTCAAGTTTTGCCTTGGAGTTTCGGGTGGCTGTAGGGCTGTATATACAAATGTGCAGTTCCAAGTACAGTTCTTGAAAACCAGTAGCTCACGAGGGTTCACACCTAAAAGGGACACATGAAAGTTACTGATTCCGCATCACCTCCTCGTGAACACCATACATAGCACATTCAACCAAAACGACTTCCATGTGCACATTCTGCATTTCCAAATGTTCCAAAAGTACATCACCTAGAACTGTTGACTGGGGAGCCTGTTCAGATCCACGAGATGGCGTGACTGCTCCAAGAGCCACTTTTAAGGACGTTTCTATACATACAGCCGCCTTTAACCTGCCACTAGCCGTTCCAAAGTGGTGTCTCGATACCTTGTTACAAAGCTGTGTGCAGTTCACTATACTGTCTTAAGAACTCTGGAGCTCTAGGCACTACAGGAAGACTAGAAATTAACTTGTATTTCGGTTCCAGAGATGAGCGATCCCACAGATGTGGGACAGGAATGACCAAAGTAATGTGCCCTTTTGCTGCTTTTGTAGCTGGTAAAACCCCTTGAGATTAACTTTTTTCCTTATCCCTCTGCATCAGTCACTCTGCCATCACTGGAACAAAATATCCAATGCCTGCCACTTAAAGCAGGAGAATTTTATTTTGGCTCACAGTTTTAGTGATTGCATTCTGTGGTTGGCTGGCTATAAGGCAGCAGAAATGGTACGGCAGGAGGACATGGCAGCAGAAACCTGCTTCAGCCATGGCCACCAGGAACACAGAGAAAGGAGGAGCTGGGGAAAATAATGCGACCTTCCAGACACCCTCGGTGTCTGGTGACTCACCTCCCATCACATCTTACCTCCTGCCAAGGCTGCACCTCCCACCAGCACATCTGGCCACAAACTCATCAGACAGTTAATCCACTGATGAGCACAGCATCCCCACAATCCAATCACCTATCAAGCCCCCATTTCCAAATGCATGAGACTTTGGGGGGGAACACTGGAGTTCTAAACCACAACACCCTCCACCTGGTATTCCAAGCTCTTGCACCAACATGCAAATGCTGATGTGCCCTTAACCCCAAACTCCCCAGCACAGACTTAATGTCCTGCTCCACAGCTCATGTGTTCACTTTCATTAGAGGGATCATCCATTGGCCTTAGTCAACCAGAGTCAACCTGAGCAAGCTCCACCTGAGACATCCTTCAGGAAACCCTGGCTTAAATACTGTGGCCTTCATTGCTATTCCTCTTTCCCTGGTAGTCTACAGGGTGTTTATGCAGATACTTTAATCTGGAACATGCTAGTACTAGTCTGTTAACCCTATGTGAACTATAACCTAGTGCCAAACAGGAATGCACATTGTTGTAAAAATATCTCCCGGGTTTATGCAAGGGCAGTGATTCCGTAATGACAACTGGGAAGCCACAGAAGTCTGCCATCACTGGCCCCCTGTTGGGACACAGCAGAATCACACCCTCCTGCATGTGTTCCAAATCAGCATGACACCCGCAGGGTGATGGCACTGGGTGCTATGAGGTTGGGGCAATCACAGGGTTCTTTTTTCCTTTTTGCAGCAAAGCCTGGAAAGCAGAATGCCATGTGAAACTGCAAAAACACACATGGGGGATAACCAGAGGTAGGAGAAGGGTTCTCCTCAGGGCCCCGGATAAGGCCTCCCCTTGTGCACCAACTGTTCTGCTTGCCATGCCAAGGGTGCTAGGTGGGTCACTGGGCCTCTGACCATGAATGTCAAGGTTCAAGGAAGACCTTGGGCTCATCAGAGGGGGCCTCTGGAGAGAGGAACATCTGTCTCAAGTAGTAATGGCTTCAGAGTAGGTGGCAAGAGACTTTGGAACTCAGGCTCTGCCCTGCCGCCTCACATGGTCACGTCATCTTTGTGTGATAGGCATCACTCTGAGATGTGCAGCCATACCCACTGCTAGGACCTACCCTGCCAAACGCTCCCTCCGCCCACACCTAACTAAAAGTCAAATGAGCAACAAGGAATCACCTAGGTTTGCCATGGTGTCGGCACACCTGACTACGAAGACCCAAGGCCTGCGGTCTAGCAATGTTCCCACCCAGTGGAGACAGCAATGATGTGTAGATCCACCTCTTACCTTGCAAATGAAGTCCTACAAGTTGATGATCAAGAGACCTCCCCAGCTGCTGGTGAACATGCTCTCAGTTCGTAACATACCAAAAAGAGTGGTAATGTTAAGCACACAGAGAAAAACAGACTGACCCCGGTTCCTAAAACTGCTCCTGTAGAGTGACTTTCCCACAGTGAGTCAAAAGGACAAAGAGATACTTACGAATGGAGACTGTCATACAGCGTCTAAGCTCAAATTCACATTCTATTGTATTTTTACAGCTGAAGGTGTTTATGAGTTCGCACTCCTGGCATTTCACATTATAGGTCCCTGAGAGAAGAAAATAGGCACCGGGTTTGCGCTTCAGTGTACCTTTAACCCATCACCAGCCCACTCCATTCTCCTCTACCAGCTGCCCTTTCCTTCTATCCCCAGCCACAACCCCAAGCCTGCTCCCCTCAACCCTCAGCACATCTCAAGTTACAGTAAGACCAGTTCCCCAGAGCAAAGCAAGATCCAAGTAGGAACTCTACTCACTCTCAACACTGGCTTGGGGATGCCCCCGGGCAGCCACATCTGGGACTGCTGAGCTCTCCACCGGAGGCTCACTCCTCCAAGGATGGCTGGCCACTCTTGAGAGCCCGGCATCCTGCTGGAATCAAGCAGGACTCTGCCCCTCTTCTCTGTCTCTGACCAGGAAGTGCCACCTCCGGACTCCCCCTCAGGTCTCTTAATCTGCAGCTCTTTTGGTGAAACCCTTCCCTCTCCTGTCCCTCTCCCTGCTAGTGAACACACTCCAACCTGATCTTGAGGTCCCTGATTACAGTGATAGTGTATACTCCAGGTGGCTTGGGTGATCTAATTTCTACCCAAGACATCCAGTGACCCTGATCAACTCCAGGTGAATTCAAATGCTGCCCAAGACAGTGAAAGTCTTGGGATGATACTCACATTTTCTTTGAGCCTCAGTGACATTGGCTTCCACCCCTGGGAGCCCTATGACAAGGAGTAATGCAAAGAGAAGCATCATTCCTACAGGAACAGCCTAGAGGGAAGAGACCCACAGCTATTCAGAGAGGGCATGGCCTCTCCGACTAGCTTCATTCCCCAAGCATCAAGCACAGCAATTCTCCCCTCCCCTCCCCTCCCCTCCCCTCCCCAGCTCTGGTGCCCTCCTCACTGAAAAGTGGAACCTATCTTGAGAATCAACAAATGTTCTATCATAGAGAAAAAAAATGTGTGATCATTTAAAAATCACTTGGATGTATTAACAGACAACTTATTGCTGTAAGGAGAAAATTAGAAAACACAAAATCCCAGAAACAAGAAAACAAAAAAGAAGGATTACAATCTGGAAAAGGAGAGGCAGGGGTTAGCCAAATATATGGCACACATGGAACAGCAGTTCCATAGGGAGAGAATAGAGAAACAGGGAGGGAGGGAGAGAGAGAGAGAGAGAGAGAGAGAGAGAGAGAGAGAGAGAGACTATCTGAAAAGTTACTGATAGAGACATGTTCAAATCCCTAAAAAAGGTATCACCCCACAAATAACAAGTTCAGCCAGTCCAATGCAGAACAAGTACAAGGAAAAACAATCTGAGAAATATCACAGGTAAGTCACTGCAAATCACTTGCAAGCAGTGAGCATATAGCCAGGCAGAGTGGTACACATCTGTAATGCCAGGTCCCTGAGATGCTGAAGCTGGAAGATTGCCGGTCCCTGCCCAGCTTGTGCAAGATACTAACACACGGCCTGAAAAATCAACAGGGCAAAGGCTCTCAGAGAGAAAGAAAGAAAAGTAAGAAGTGGACATCTGAGAGGCAGCCACAGGGAAAACAGAGAGAATCCTTTGTATAACAACACGTAAAATGAAGGTCATCATCTCAAGCAAACAATGAAAAAGAGAAAACGAAAAGAAGAGCAACAGCTGCAAATGAGGGAAGAAAGAAGGAATTTGCATGGAAGCACTGCATTCTCCAGGAGTGAAAATATACTTGAAAAGTGAAGGCCAAGTGAAAACATGTGACCAAAACTGCTGACCAATAATGTTCCCAGCAGACCTGCTACAAGATCGTAGGGATGTTGGAAGGGTACATTTACAACATCTCCAGAAAGCAGAACTAGGACAAGCACTACCCAAAGCACAGGAGGCTGTAAAATGGGAAGGCAGGTGGTGTGATGTCAGTGTCACCGCTGCAGACTTCTAGGCCATTTTGTTTTTCACCAAGGTATGTGGAGGGGCTATTCCAGAGGGGAAAGCAAATTGTGAAACTTGAGGGTATCTTTTCTCACTATAGGACTTTACATCAGATATCATTCAGCAAAGGGAAACAAACTAGAAAGGAGAACATCCTCTGGGCCATAATCGAAGAGACATTTCCACAGAATAAGTGGTCCTCTAGAAGGTTCTCAATAGAAATGACAACTATGTTAGATGGAGTAGTGATGAGAATGGAGAGACTGAAAGCTGGCGTAAGCCGTCTTAAGGGACCCGAAAGGAAAAGGAGGGACCCTTAGGCATAGTTCAAATAGAGAGCAGAGGTGGGAAATGCAGGGTTTCCACTTCCCACTTCCAGTCAGGAATTGATCCACATCAAGTACCAGGAAGCAACAGGGAAAAGGTGTCCAGGCAGCTGCCAACACCCCCAAGCTTGGAGACCAAGGACCAGGGTGGGGTGAGCTTGGCCCTGGGTAGTGAGGAAGCTAATGTGTGTGGTGGAGCCGGTACCCAGGATGGGGGGGGGGGAGGACGAGGAGGACGAGGACGAGGAGGAGGAGGGTGGGAGCGACGTCCAGGGACTCTAAGGCTACAGAATAGCAGCACAAAGAGCTGTGACCTGGGCCAGAGGGTTAAGGTGAGAGGCTCAAGGATCACGGGAAAAATGGAAACGTTGGCAGCGTCTCAGGTAGAAGCGGGTACTTGGGATGACCGTGACTGGTTTTGGAGAACAGAGAGGTTGATAGGTTGGGGCTGGCGGTTACAGCACCAGGACAGTCTATAATAAGGAGGCGAGGAGGGTTTGTAGAGCCCCGGGGTTCACAGCACGAAGAAAGCGTACATGGTGAGGAGCCTCCAGGATGAGCGCATCCCCAGACTGAAGTGGGGAGCCATGAATCGAGGCGCACCCACCGTGCGCAGCTCTACCACCTCAATGACCAGGAACCCTCAGACTGCACAGCACAAACCCAGCCCTGCTGAGGGGGCTGGCAGCTCTGTCCCGGCACTAGGCTGCTAGGGGCGCAGCACCAGCGCCACCTCTGGAACCTTCCCGTGGGATCGCCTGCCCCCACCTTGTGGGACTGTTCTGCTAGAGTTCCTTGACCCTACCTTGTGGAACTTGCCCGCGGGAGTAGCCATTGGCTCTCTGGGAACCTTCCAGGAGGTGGCCTGTCTGTCCGTATGTTGTGGAACTTTCCTGAGGGATGGTCGGGCTCCTTCTGGAACTTTCCCTCCCGGAGTCGCCCCTCCCCCGCTGCCGGAAGCTTCCAGTAAGGCTTGCCCTCCCCCGCCCTTTAGACGTTGGGACCACAGCTGGCCAAGGCCCCGCCCACTCCCCCTGCTGGTAGGCAGGCACTCAGCCCTGAGGAATACTCCAGGCCTGGGGCTCAAGGCAGATAACCTAGAGGGGGACACTTTCACCTTCTTGTCCTGAAAATCCTCCCTTCTCCCGCACTGTCCCTCCACTTCCACACAACACCCCCTTCCAGTCTGCATCCCCTACCCTGGGCCTTGAAGTCCTATTCAGGGTCTCCACCTGAGAACACTGTGGCTGCCTGGCCACCCTAACCTCTAGGGAGCCCAGGCCTCCAGGCCCATGCCCAGTCTCCTCAGCACTGTGAGCTTTGCTCCCCAGCATCCTCCCCAGCTTCCTTGCCCTGCTCTGCCTTTTGGGGTGATACTTCCGTCACTGTCTCTCAGTGTCTTGGATCCTGTGTCTGAGCCACGTGGAGCCACAGGAGCTGCTTTCTCCGGAAAGAGTGTCCTGCGTGTGATCTCTGCTCTGACTGTTCCATCTTTAAGCTGCCTTGAGAGAAGCTGTCTGCCCTCACCTTGATCTTCTGTCCCTCTGGGGCCACGGGTTGGTGGGCAGACCAGCAATATGAGGGCACAGATTCCCTCCTCTGGAAGACTGGCTCCTGGGGGCCGGCCTGCATGGGTTGTCATTTTGTAACCCCACCGCCTGCCCCAGCCAGGGACCTCCCTCACAGCCCCAGGCAGCTCCCAGGAGGCTCTGGGCACCCTTAGTTACTGTGGGTGCTCACCTGGAGTCCTCTGTCCTGCCATCCTGTCCGCTGACACATGGGAATGTTGGGCACCCTTGGCAGGGCTCCCCTCCTTGGCCTGCAGTGCAGAGGCCCTGCTTCCCTGACTTGACCCTGGCTTATGCCCTTGCCAGTCCCAGCCAGTCTTCTCAGGGAGAAGAGCAGGGACTTTTTTTTACCTTAACTTGCCAAGCCTGCATGGTTACATTTAGAGCTGATTCTTTCTGTACCCACGTACCTCACTGCACTACCTCTGGCCATTCTTGCTCTTGGTGGGTTCACTCTTTGTCCCTGGTGGCAGCTCACATGTTCGTTTGTCACACTTACCCAGTTAGAGGGTTCCAAGTCTGTTTGTAGTGAGTTTCTCCCTGCTCCTTGGACTTGTGCCATCCTTCCCATTGAGAGGACACCTGGTCCCTTGCAAGCGCTTCTTCTGTTTGGTTCAGCATCACAGTCACAAGCTGGCTTTGGAGACCCGTCTGGGGCAGCAACTCTGTGTAGACTCACAGTCTGCACTCAGCCAAATGGAGATAAAGGTGTGCACAAGACTGCTTGGTCTGTGCCTGTGATGCTGATGGCCACATTTCCAGCCTCCTTCTGCTCTCTGACACTAGATTTTTAAGGATCTGTAATTTGGGAGAGAATCTTACTAGCTTGGCTTAGCTTGGTCTCCTAGGAGTGCTCTAACACTCTGAGTGCTCCACTACAGAGTGCTGTACCTCTCAGCTCTGGGCGCTAAGCGCACAAATTGGTAAGTCTGTTGTGTACTTTCTAGCTTGACTTATGCTGTGCCCCATCCAGCTTTCCAGGGTTTCCCATCTGCCCAAAACCACAGCTGGAAATTGGTTGGTAGGAATCTGCCCTTTGTCTGGTTGGCATGGTAAGGTGAACAGGGAAGGGCATCCAGAAGCCTTAGTGCTCCGTGCGTGTGCAGAAAGGTGACTGTGCTAGCTGTGTTCTACACCCTAGTAAGCCTGGGAGCTAGTGTTATAGGTGGGAAGCAAAGAGCCCAGCATCTGCAGGCCAGTGGTGGGGACATGGTATTGGGCAACAGGGCTGTGCCGTTTATGCGGGAAGGCATTCTAGTGTGGCAAATCAGGAGGCCCCATGGTTGTGAGTCTCCATGCCACAGCCTCGCAATCTGTGACCCAGTGTTCATTTCCCATCTTCCTCGCCATACAAGAAAGCCTCTGCTGAAAGCTCTGTGAATCCTAGCTGACCTCCTGGGAGCCGGACTCCTGTGGCCTGTGGTCGGGTGGATGTGAGGGGCCCTGATTTTACCCCATCCTTGGGGTGTGGCTTCGTGCTGCACAGTCAGCTTCAGACCCTGTGCCTTAAGCTGCTTCTGTGAGCACTGCAGTGGGGTGCTGCCTCCAACTGGCTGGGGCTTCAGTCTGGGTAGAGGAGGCTCCTAACTTAGTAGGAGGCAGGCTCCTAACCCTGACAGGGGAGAGGGAGCCTCCATAGGGGTGGGGCTGCCTGGCAGTGCAATTGTCACCAGCTAGGATGAGTCACTGATTCAGTGTTTGTGGAAATCAAAATTCAGGCAATACCATGAATTACGAGGCAGAAGCTTTAACTGATAAATTTGTGATAGTAAAACAGAGACAACTGACCGATAGGCAGCTCCAGGAAGAGACTGGGAAGTCAGCTGTTTCACAGACAGAGAAGCCCTCAGAAAGGATACATCGCATTTTTGTGGGAATCGGAGGAACTGTTATCATTATTCCTGGGATTTTTCTCAAAAGCACCTGGTGTCTGCACAGGACATTTGGTTGTTGCGCAGTGTGAGTTGGCAAAGTGCCAACAGTGTGTTTCAACCTATGTGGCATCTCCTCTCTGAGAGGAGATTCTATCTTGGAAAAATTATACTGTGCTGCAGGTATAATGAATCTTCATTAGAGTCACTTTTTTTTGTCACAACCATTGCTGTCTTTGTTGCACCAGCCTCTTTCAGTTTGCATGAGCACCCTGTCTTCTTGTGACAAGGACTACCGCTGCTTGCTCTCATGGCTAATAGTTTGATTCACCCTCCAGCTCTGATACTCAGAGTTGCAGCTGCCTGCCTGTTGTCTCTCAAGCTGCCACTTCAAAGTCCTGCCATATCCTCCTGTCCCTTCAGAGCCTGATGCCTTACAGCACTGACATTGCATGTGAAGTGTCTCAGAGCGTTGGCTGAGATGCGGGCCAGCACCTGGGACTGTGGTTCCTTCCTGGACCCACAATGTACATACGAAGTCTCAGGTGAGGTTGCCCTGGGCCCTCCTTTTGCCTGTCATCAATTGATGTTTTGTGCTGTCAGGGCCAAGGAAGACTTGATTCCAGAGCAGGAATTCATCCCTAATGTCCTTCAACTCTGGCTTCAAGTTTGGCTTCTGGCACGTTTCTGTTCTCGTTCTCCTACTGACCACTTTGGCCCTCACGGTAAAAGTGGAAACCACGTCACTAGAAAGTATGCTATAAAAGTGCTTCACAAACCTTATTTGAGGTCCGGAGAACCTAGTTGGTTCAGAGACACACTCCAGATTTTGCGGACCTTGGCTGAGTTGCCTCGGGACTTCTTGACCAGGCTGTGCCTGCTGTGTTGGTAGGAAGTGACAGCAGATTGTATAAAACCAAGCCAGAAGTACGGTACAGGTGCAACTTGCTGCACTTGGTCTGTGACCCAAGGAGTTGCCAGCCCTGGGCTGGGGGCATTTGAGGTGGCTTGAGGAGAGGACATGACACAAAGCTCATGCTCACCCTAGGCCCCTGCTGAGCTGTGGAGAGATGTTAATGCTGCTGCTGCTGCCGCTTTTCTGATACTGGTGGTGCTGATGTTGTCCCTACTGTCAGAGCTTCCCAGGCAAGCAACGAGAAACCTCAAAGTCCTCAGCAACCCTTGTGACAAAGGCTCTCAGTCACGTGAATACTCATAGCACATGTGGTGGTCACATCGCTACCACTGATTCAGAAGCCTGACTGAGAGGAAATCCCATACTATCATTTTTGCAAGTGTTTGCACGCTTTTCTGTGCTAAGGGCCTGCTACAGGAGAACTGTGCTTACTGACCCAGACCCAAGAGTGGCCTCAGAGGCACAAAGAACAGGAAAAGTATTATCAGGTTTTCAAGTCTCAGCCAGTTACAGAGAGCAATTTATCTAGCATGCAGGTGCCTTCCCCGTGTTCTTCATTGGGTAAGAACTCTGGGGTGTCAGTCTTCCTCAGACTTGCCTTAGGGTTTGAGGGGGTGAGTTCAGCCCTTCCAGTCTTCCTGCCAGCTGAAGTTACCTCGGTGGGGCCATCCATGAGGATCCAGCCTCACGGACACAAAGTCCACTGTCTTATCTTGCACTTCCCATCCTCCAGCACCTTGAGAAATCTATTTCTGTGCTATGTAAATGACCATTCTCTGGTATTTACTTATAGTACATGAACAGAGACCCGTCCTTGAAGACGGACACTTCTGGGAACCAAAAATACTGAGAAATGTACCAAAAGGGAAAAGATAAGCACTTTTATGACTGACAAAGTCTATTCTCACAGCACAGAAAGAGACACACAGGAAATGGACGATGAACACAGAGAGTTCACAAAAAACTAAATGCAGCTACCCACTAAAAACACGATGACTTGCTACTCCTCACCGAGTACTAAAGAATAACAAATAAATATCACAGCCAACTTCCTGTTGGCACCTATCAGCAGGTGAGGGTCCAGAAACTGAAAAAGGATCTACTCCTCTGACAGCAGTGACAATAGGCACCCTCTTCTCAGTGACAGAGGACAGCAGTGTCCACTCACTTCTCAGCACATGGGGCTTCAAGGAAGCACTTAGACATCAGAGTTGCAGGTGCACTTGGCCTTTGGCCCTCTGCCTGACTGCTTGGAAGGTGCGCTTCCTATAAATCTTCACCAGTAACAAATGACATCCTACACCATCGCTGGGCTGGGCACAGTAAAGAATAAACACTGCAGACAGCACAGGAGTTTGCTAAACGAGGCTATTTAAATAAAGTGTGATACAGTCAGACCATGGGATGCTATACAAGAGTTAAAGAAATCAGAACCAGCTGTGGATGCCCTCCGCATGCTAATGGGAACATGCACATGGACAAGGACAGGCTGGACAGTTCCACTGGCCATGGTATTTGTGGTAGCTCTCTACCACCATAACAAATTCCTGAGAAAGTACCTTACAAAGTGAACAGGTTTATAGTGGTTCCGGGTTTCAGAAATTCCAGTCCAAGATTGATTGCTTACTTTTCTGTCTGTGCCATCATGGCAGCACATCATGGCAGGAGTGTGTGGTGGAGCAAAACCCCCATCTCATGGCCTGGAAGAGAAAGAAAGTGCAGGGGCTGGGTCACATTGTCTCCTTCAAGGAGCTGAGCCCCGACTGAAGGCTTCGCGCTGGGTCCCGCCTCTTATTAGTTCCATTACCTCCAACTGTCCCCACGCTGAGGAACAAGCATTTATCATCTGTCCTTGAGGGATATTTATGTGTCAACTGCTGTCAGTTTTCTTAGTGGATAGATTTTTCACTCAGTACTTTAGGCATATCATTCCACTGTCTTCAACATGGCAGGGTTTCTGTTGAGAAGCTTTCTAAACAAAGGAAGAACTCCCTGTGTCTAAATACGTGTGTGTGTGTGTGTGTGTGTGCGTGTGTGCTTGTTAAGTGGAAAATGTGCATGTGGGGTCAGGAAAATCTCAAGTCCATAGATCTGGTCATAAAGATGAGATCTTTGGTCAGGAACTAAGGCTTCAGTCTTGAGGCAATATTTATTCGACTCCAAGAAACTTTGTTTTTTGCTGTTAAGACCTTTCACCTGATTGGATGAGGTTCACTGTATTATTGGGGATAACCTTAATCTTCTTTAAGTTATTTTATTGTCCATGCTAATTATGTCTACAAACTGCTTTCCCATCAACACAAAGATCAGTACTCACTTCACTAAGTCGGTATTGTAATATGGGCCAATAAAATCATAGAAATAAGTGTTACAGCTAGTGGAGTGTTTCATTGTTTTGCTGGGTTGAAAGTTGAAACTAAACTACTTTTGGTGACCCTTCCCAGATGAAATACTGAAAAAACTAGTTTCAGATCAATATTTGCGTGCCAGGTATGAGGGTACTAGTAAGTTGTTATAGTCGTGAAATGAAATCTGGTACAGAAGCTGCCAATGTAGTCAACATCTTCATGAGTTTAGAATCAATCACTGTCATTCTGCAAGAGCCATCTGTGTTCTGGATGGCCCAAGTTAATAAGCTGAAGGAGTGTGATGGGGTTCACTGTCCCTGCATCCTGCAGGGACATGTTTGATCATGACACTCCTCTGTGCAATTGTTCTGGGAATGTAGAATTGCCTTTTCATTACTGTTTTCCTAGGTAGAGACCATTTTAGTAGCTTCAGTGTGTGCTGTCTTAATCTAATAGCCTCCGCTTTACAGTTCAAGGGACTGGTGTGGGAGTCTATCAAGACCTGAGTATGTCTAGCCCAACAATATATTCTGGAGCTGGGCCAAATGGCCTCCAAAAGGGTTGGGAACATGTGGGTCTACTATGAGATGTACTTGCACCAAAACTGCATCAATCTCTTGAGCTCTATAATCTGTTGTATTTTGGATATCTCGAAATTGGTGAAGTTAGATCCAGAAATCCTCATAACATCTGTTGATTTTCTTTTCCCCTCTGCCTAGACATCCTGGTAAAAGGCCGTGAACATGTTTGGAGAACAGTGGAAGAAACAGTCATAGCCTAAAGTCCCAGGAGTGGAGTAGAATCTTTCCACAAGGGAAACTATCCTTCTTTCTAGGGATTCTGGGTCTGTGGCCTGGCTCCTCTGTCAATTGATTCAAGGGCCATGCTTCTCTGATGATATCACTCAGGACGAACTGTTGCTCATTTGAAATCCTCTGCCTGTGCAGCTCAAGTTAGGACTCCTAGAATGGACACTTATCTGACTTTTCAGAAGAACATGATCAACTAGGTAGTGCCATAGGTCTCTGCAAATGCGACAATTCTGACTTGCTCTTTGAGTATGTTGTCCATTATTATAACATGCCACCTTTTCAAGTACTACACTGTGGCTCCTTTCATCCCAGGATTCAATTACTTCCTTTGCCTGCAAGGGTCCCCACACTGTGACAGCAGTTTCTCCTAAAACTGCTGACCACTGAGATTCTCAAAAAGAATGGAACTTCTGTTGAAAACATGTTTCACACTATTATGGTGCTAGATGTGTTTTCAAGCCATGAACTTCATGGATTGGTGCCGGTCTTTCATGACAAATCTATATCTAAATGCTTCTGTGTCTTCGAGCCTTTGGACATATATCTGCCCAACAGACCAAAGCAGCTCAGGAAGTTCCAACTCAGTTAGGTTATTAACGTTCCTGTTTCTAGTGACATCTGCCTGTTGTTCCACAATTAAAACCAATGTTTACTTGAGCCACAGCCTTAGTGTAGATTCTGTGCTTAGGGCTCCTTATCTATAGTGCCAGGCTAAACCAATTTTAATTTCCTTCCACCATGATGTCAGTCATCTTCACACACATTCCCACAGGCAATCCACTAACCCGTTTGCGTAAATCAGAAACACTAAGCAGATGTTTGGACTCCAATGCAGTTCTTCCTTCATCACACTTTGCACCTCATTTCTGAAGGCCTGCTGGGGGTGGGGTTAAGCATACTTACAGGTCTAGAAGCATAGAGAGATGATAGTGCTGTGTCCTGAGGAGCATCTGCAGTGTCTTGTAATGTGACTCCCTTAGGGATGCACTGCAGGTTCTTCAGAGTGTCACAGTAAGTGTTACAGCCCTTAAATAAGTGTTTACAGCTCCTAGAAGGTGTTACAACTCCTAATAAACGCTGCAGAGGACCTAGACGATCAAACCCAGTGGCACCTGGGGTTTTGGGGGCAGGTGTACAGCTTTATTCATGCCAGTGTCTTGGCTGAGATCCTTCACCAAACAGTCAAGCAACTAACTCTCAGGGAGCAGGATTTTTATAGGATTTACAACCCAGTAGGAAGTACAAGAACAGAGTGCTTGCCATTACTTGATTGGACAGAAAGTTACACTGAATTTCACCTTCTTTGCATACAGCAGAGACATGGACAAAACTTTACACCATTTTAGGGAAAAACAAAATCAACAGAGAAAAAAGGGCTTATTGAAGACCTAGAAGAGACATGCTGAATGCAGGGGGTCTCCTGTCAGGGACGAGGTGGTTTGGTTTTTTTTTGTTTGGCTTTGAGAGGAGCCATCCTGCCTCATGCAGGGATATCTACCTTTGAGATGCCACAGTCTGGGCTCTTCTTCAAACACAGCCACACATCTTTTTCAAGGATATTGACTGGGTGAGGCTGGGGAGACTGCTTGTTGGTCAGAGGCAGACATTTCCCAGGACAATTCAGGGAATCAAAGAGAAGATCCTCAAGTGGAGAGCACACTGACTACCCTCCCCATCAAGGGAAGAGCTGGGTTCTGTGGGCTGCTGTGAGCACAACTGTTCTGAGGTCTTGTCCAGGAAGACTCTGCCAGCTCCCCTGCATTTTTGGTTCCTGCTCCACCACACTCCATTGCCAGGCCTTTTGTGGAAATTCCACTCCTGAGTACACATGCCAGAAAACATTTCATGATAACAGGGAAGTCAAAATGCTGATGGAAGTGGAATGTCTAAATATAAATGAACCCCCAGAAAACTGTGCTGTCCCTTACAGCATATAAAGACACAACAAGAAGTTTCCATCCAGCAACCAGAAATGGGCCTCTCCAGGCATGGAACTTGCTGGAAACTTGGTCTTGGGATTCTCACCTTCTTGCTTTGTGAGAAATAGCCTTGTATAGTTTTCAAGGCACATCTTCTGGGATGTTTTGTTATGGTAGCTCAAATGGACTAAAGCACTCAAGAGAAGGCAATAAGAAGGGGATGGTGGGTTTTCAAGGTGTCTGCTGGAAGAAGCAGCTCTGGAAAAGAACATGGGAGCTGCAGTGAAGCCTCCATATTCTTAGAGAATATGTAAGTGATTGTGAACAGAATATTGATAGAAATACGCACGAAAAGCCCATTCTGATGAGGTCTCCAGTGGAAGTGAGAAAAGTATCGAAAAGGCATTCCTTGTTAGAAGCCGGCAAATAACTTGGCTGAAAGCTATTCATTTCTCAGCATATCATGAAAGGTAAAAATGGCTTGTGATAAACGATTTGGCTGAGGAAATTTCTAAAGAAATTCTTGAATGAACCTTTTGGTTCTATTCAAAGCTCACAGTAGAATGAATGAGAGAGAAATGGTTAAAGGTAAAAGTTTTAATCTAAAAGGCAACAGAAGTGGACAATTTGGAATTTCCCATCATTCTGTCATATAAAATGCGAGAAAGTGTGTGCCAGAGGGAGCATCAATGGTGAGGCCCAAGGACAGTTGGACAGGGAAATGAGGATGGATCCACCAGGTATTAGTGACCAGAATTAGAGAAGGTTGTCCCTGAAGGCATTGCAAAAATCACTGAGTCTGCCTGTACCATCAAGAGTTTAGTGTGCTCAGACCTGGGACTCATAATGTTTTCATGTGTGGATTACAAGTTCCTATAGGACGTGAGTACATACTGCCTCTTGGTGATTCACAGCTCAGCCCCCTTAATTCTGGAATCCTAATTGTTCAACCACCTGAAATATGGCTACAGAAGCTCAAGGTGTGGGATGGGCCACACAGGCTACTTTCTCAGGAGAACAGGTGGCCGGTGTCAGGGGTATCCATGTGACCCATCTCTGCTGGATTACAGACTTCCTGGGCTGTGGGTGTTTGTTGTCTCTACCACCTACAGACCAGATACCCCCACCCAGCACTTGTGCTTCAGGATCTAAGCAGGGCCCTTTTGAGACAGCACTGCCCAGTGAAGCAATGCGGGTGGTGAAACTGCAAGACCCAAGTGGAGGAATCATCTTTGGGAGAGCATTAGCATGGGCTCTGCTGAGAAAACTCACTAGGGTACAGAGCCAGGGGAGCCCCAGTTGGTCTGAACTGTGGGGTTTGCACTCAAACATCTTTCTTGAAATTTAAAGAGTAATGTTGTATGTTCTTCTGGCTTTTTACAATCATTTCAGTTTGTAATCTCTTTCTTATTTCCCATCTCTTCCTTCTGGAATGGGAATGTCTATCCAAAGGCTCTTCAAATATTGTGTTTTAAAAGCATATAACCTGTTTGACTTCCCAGATGTACAAAGTGATTTGAGTCAGGAGGAATTGTACTTGAAATGTCACCCGTAAAAGACTTCAGTTATAGTATAGATGTTGGAACCTCATCACCAGTGTCATAGTAATAAGATGGCCGGGTTACCACCAGGTAACTAGGATAAAAGGACACACTCTTCTTGAATAAGACCTATGTCCTTATAAAAGTAGCTTCAGAGTGGCCTAATCCCTTTGCACAGGCGGATGTTCCCATCTGTGAATCAGAACACACCCTTAATCAGACACTGAACACACTGTTTTCTTAAGCTTGGACTTCTGAGACCAAAGAAATATTAAAAAGAAAAGTTCTCTTGTTTGCGAAATAGCTAGTCTACTACATTTTATTATTTCACCTGGAATACACTGATACACAGAAGGTATGGTTTGGTGTGGCTGAACCTGAACACAGCACTCTCCTGCCCTGGCTTGCTGAGCTGTGCTGTCTGGCGATCTCAGTGCTTACATTAAGGCTTTAAGCAGGTCCCGTCACATACCACTGCTTCCCCTCCCTGTGCTAGTTCCCGCCACATGACACGTGCTTATTTCATCAGGAAATGACCAGCCCATTGATGCCTCTCCTGCCAACAGCTGACATCTGTCTGTCCATTCAAGGTTTTTTACCCACACAAGTTTCCAGTTCCCCTCCTCAGGAGCCGCTACAGCAAAGCGCAGGGCCTGTGCACTAAATGTTTGTTGGTCCTGCATTGTCTGCAGACTTCCCTGCAGTATGTGGCTGATGTTAGTTACCTGTGTGACTACAGTTCTGTCCAGCACCAACTTTCTCCCCTTGAAAATGGGAGTGGTTGAGAATATGTAATCACAGCAATTACACTATACTACTCTACACTGTAGTGTATCACTCTGGGATGAGAAATGTCAACATTTGACCCCTGTTTCAGCAGCAAAGAAGACAAGAGCACCAGTGCCAATTGTACTTGGGGTCTCAGATCCCAGGATTCATGGTCATATCCCTAAGGTAATACACAAGGATTTGGACATGGGGCATGGAAGCCAACAGAGGTGTATGAGACTACACAGAAAGATGACGGATGTATCTACACACACTGCTCACCTGATAATGACCCTGTCCAACATACAATAGTTGCAGGAAGAAGTGGGTGAGGATGGGAGTTGACATAGCCCAGTCATGGGAACAAGATTCCCCCCAGTGGTGCCCTGGTCTCACTGCACAACTTTATTAACCTACATTTGCCTTCAGGACTTTGCCTGGCTTTTTTCAGGAGGTCTCCTGGGCAGCAGTGTGCCTAGGAAGCAGTGCCCTTGAAGGAGAATAGGAGGCGTGGCCTAGAGTCACAGGGACAGGCAGTGGTGGTGTGGTGGGGAGACTCAGCAGGGAGGTGAGACTAGCTGACAGGCCTGAAAGTGAGGAGAGGTAAGGAGGTGGGCATCATAATGAACCTGTAGGCTAACTTCACATCCTCTTGGAATGCTGTCTCCACACAGAGGGACTTGAGCACCTAGGACAGAAGTGGGACTTGTCTCTATGATCCTGAACAGCCTCAGGGTCCTGCATGATCTGCTCCAGCAACTTGGTGCAACCCCCAGACTGCTGGAAGGAGCACCCCGTGCTTCCATGCAGGCCCATCCACTCTGACAATCCCCCACACCAGCCAGGCACCAGCCTAATCTACAGGATCACACCTACTCTTCCACAGCACAACCCACCCACCCCACAGGCTGTGTACTACTAAGCAAGGGCTCACCCAGAAAAAGCCTTTCCCTAAGCTGTAAGGGCCTCTTCCACAGAATCCACATCCTATCTCTGCCAAGGCCCACTCCATCCCACAGGCCCCACACACACCACTCACATGATGGAGAAACAGCAGCATCTCCACTTCTGCTAGGCGCCGTCCAATACACTGGCGAACTCCGAATCCAAAGGGCAGGTACTTGTAGGTCTTCTTGCTCTCCAGCCAGCGCTGTGGGTTGTAATGCTCTGGACTCAGGAACACCTCAGGGCTTCGTCCCATGGAGTACAGATAAAAATGCACCAAAGTCTACAAACAGGTGCAGAGGGAGGTGTGAGATGGGAACAGTGGAAATTTCCAGTAGGGACCATAGAGACTCACTCACCCCTGCTGGGATGTGGTAGTTCTGAAGCACCAAGGGTGAAGTCAGGACTCTCTCCAGAAAAAGACCCACAGGGTACAGTCTGGGAATGGGAGTCAAACAGAGATGCCTTAGCTGTGACGGGTCTCATCGGCAGCCTTCTGACCTGTGTCCCCAAAAGGAATAGGCAGCCCTCATACTGAGGGTGGCTGTCCTGCACCTGCAGAGCTCATCCAGTCATCCCCAACCTGGGCAGCTCAAGTTAAAGAGAACATGGAGGTAAGCACAGAATGTTGAAGTGGGATCCCAGAGAAAAAACCTCCCACATATACACAGCATTAGGGCTTGAAGAGTGGCTGAGATGCAATGAGTTCCCAGGAAAAGTTGCTCATCAGCTCCACCTCTGTCCTCAAGCCCCTGAGCAGAGATGCAGGACATTTGCAAGTGTTCAGTTGGCCCCTACCTCAGGGTCTCCTTGATGGCTGACCACAGAAGGGGGAGCTCCATTCTGAGTCTCTGGGTATTCTCATAAATATTGGATGTAGCAGCCATGCTCTCCTGTCGCAGGGCCTGCTGCATGGTAGGATTCCTGGCCAACTCAAAGAGTGTCATCATCAATGGTAAGGCCGTCTGCAAGAGCCAGAGGGTTAGGATCAGGGTGCACATTGCCATGCCCTCCATCCAGGGCAGCCCTCACATAAACACACCCAGCAAAGAACAGGCTCAGCATCCTGGACTTCAGGACTGCACTGACCACATAGACATGTGCACAAGTCCCGATGGAAAGGCCCCCATCCCATGTCACTTCAGTGTCTGCTGCCCACACTCTTCTTGGAGCCTCAGAGAGTGACCTATGACATCAATAAGAAGTGCTCTGGAGGCCACACCCATCAGCTTCTAATAGCTTTTCTGCCCTGGCGGTCCACAGACCTCACTGCACTAACAGGACATGATTCTCCGGGGCCTAATCATTTCCCTTCAGGGTCATCTCTCATTCTCTGAAACACACCTTCCTTTGCCCTTCTGAGTACTGTGTTTCACTGTCTCCAGAAAGGATCATTATGTGACCTGACTCACAGAAATGGCCTAGCAAGGGCCTCCCTGACACTGCTGGACTTCCTGCAAGCTCCCCTCTCTGTCCTACAGGGTTAGGAGGGCCTCTCTGACCTCATGCTGCCATGGTGGGCTTTCTCCTGTCTTAGCATAAGGGATGTGTGCTGGGGCCATTCCTAATGGGAGGCCTTGCCCATTCTGCCTCATTTGCCTCCAAGTCTACCTACCTCAATCAGCCTGATACCTTGCCAGGTCCTGTGGTATTTTGTGCCCTGGGCTTTTCCCTCCTTTCCTCACCTGTCCTGGCCAGTGTTCTTTGCTTCATCACTGCACATTTTGCCCACTGTCTCTGTGTTCCCTTAGGAGTTCTCCCTGGCACTTGTCCCTGGTGTGTGCATCCTCCCTTGTTCCTTGTGTGTCCCAGCCTGGCTTGACTCTCTGCTCTGAATGTACAGGCCTGTCTCTGAGTAAGCCCTTAGCAGATGCTATGGAAAGAAGGTTTTATCTGTGACAGGAAAGATTCTGCCAGGGCCTCAGTGCCACCCTCCTGCCTGTGTTGCCACCAGGTCTCTCCTATCCCAGCAGCACCCCTGAACCTCTTACCCTCCTCTGCTCTGCCCACCAAGCATCTTTGCTTAATGCCCATGCTGATTGGTAGGCTTTGCTGCATGAGCCCCCACGGGTCACTCAGCCTTTCTCCACCCTCCCAGGTCCCCTGTGTGCACATGTGGGAAAGACTGCTCACAGGAAGTCCGTCTTCACTCTTCCTGAGCCTCCACATGGCTCCCCATGCCTGTGGCTGCGAAATTTGTGAGGCTCCCTGTGAGCTCCACTGTCTCCCTCCATCCCAACCTTTCCATCATTTCATGACTGAATGCAAGGAGAATGCTGCTGCTACAGGGCCTCCATGGGCCTGTTGGTAAGTATACATAAAAAGACACTGCAAGGAGTCCGGGTGAGCTTCATGACCCCTGGTGAGGTAGCTGCTGGTCTGACCGTGTCCACACTCCCTGCAATAAGGTCCAGAGTGTTGGCTTTCATGGCATGTAGTGGTAAGTTCCCCTGCAGCAGCAGATTTGCCACGATGCTGTTGTATTCAGGGTAACCTCGAGCAAGCTCCTCATATTTCTTCTGGATGTGATTTTCAGCTGCAGGAGAAAACAGAGCACTTAGCACCCCAGAGCTGGGAGCCTAGATTCCTTGTTTTTCTCCTCCCCATCAGCCCATGACACCTCCACATGTTGGTACTCCTTCCGTTACCTCTTTTCTAGGCCAACCCCAGTCTCCTGCCAACATGCTGGCAACACTACAGGATGCCATTACCCTGTTGTGTGGGCTCCTAGTGGTCCTGTAGGAGGGGTGATTGTTGCATGGTAAAGTAGATGACTATTGTCACCGGGACTTACCATACTCAGAGATGTAGTCCCAGGCTTCAAAGTGCTCCTTCCACGCCTGGCTGCTCATCCAGCAGGACAGACTCCTAGGCAGAAACATCAACTGTGTGGTCGTTTTCAACATGGCCTTCATGGCATGGATGAATTCCAGGCTGTGAGAGTTGGGGTTATGGCCAAAGAGGTCCAGTCTTTCTCCAAATAGTGCAAAATTGCTGACTGCAGAGAGAATGGCATTGCTGAGTAAAGACAGTGTTGACCTTGTGTCACCACCCCAGGCCTATTAACACCATTGCGGTGGCTGACTCCACGTGCCCTCAGATTTGGACCAATCTTTAACCCACCTTCTATAGTATACTTATGGATGCTGGACTGGATGTCCAGGGTCAGGCTACCCTGGGCACTCTGTAGCACCTTCTCCTTCAGAGCATCTGAGAAGTCTCTTGCCACTTTGTTCACCATGGGGAGGAACTTTTGCACTGCCTTTGGGGACAGCACATTTGGGTTCAGCCACCGTCTGTTGGAGAGCCATTCAGGCCCATTCCTGCAGGGTAGAGCAGAGCCAAAGTCCAACCCAGCCCCACATTTGTAGTCTCCAGAGGAATTGTGAGTCACTGGGAGATGAATGTGTCCATAGAGACAGTCTGTCACAGGTCCTTGTTGCTTTCTCTCAGAGTCACCTTCATGTGCTGATACCATCACCATTGAAGTCTAAATGGTGATAAGACAGCGAATTCTGCTAGGTAGCACTGTTGCAGATAGGCACTTTCCCTCATCTGAACTCCCAGGACCCTAATTCTGCTCTCACAGTGCTCCTGCCAACCTTGCTGGGGTAGGAAGGCTTTATCTCCATGACAGGAGGTTGACCCTACTGTCAAGTTATGCCCACCTGACCCACACTATATTCCAAGGGGAGTGGTGGCTGAACTTCTGCCTCCCTGTCCTTGTCTATGAGGCATGCTGCCTCTCAGTCACTAGCCTCTGCCTATCAGCAAGAAGGTCCCCATGGTATTTCAGCAGGGATTCAAAATAATAACACTGTCTACATTTCCAAGCCACACACCAGAGACCAGAGGGCCTCTGAGGAGATTCTCCAGGCAATAGCAGGCAGCAATTCGTACTTGGAGCCACACACTTGCCTGTTCCTATGATTGATGTCTGCAACTATTGACATCGATCACACCCACAGGTACATGCACACATCTGTGCCTACACTGGAACTCAAACCTACATGCAAACATATGCATGCACTCCTGTGGGCAAACAAGACATAAGAGCCATGCACACATGGAAATGCATAAAAAGACACACAGACCCCCAGCACATATTTCTGTCTACTTCTATCTACACACACACACACAAACACACAAAGAACATGTATGACCAAACAGTACTCTCACAAGTGTAAATAACACATATCAGAGACAGTATATGTACACACATGCTCACACACATACACACCAACTCACCAGTTCCTTCACATTCACATGCCCACACTTCTCCCTAACCGTCCATTTGGTTTTCCATCACTGCCAGCTCCCTGGCCACTAAACAGCCACAGCCAAGGGACCTCTTTCCTTAACCCATGCTGTCCCAAGGGAATTCACTTCCTGACAAGGTGGCATGATTTCCCACAGTCACCATCTACCTTGTAGCACTCTGAGCTCCTGATGACAACCTCTTTCCAGCTCGCTTCTTCCCACTTACTGTCCAGGGGTCCGCTGCTTCCACAGGACAGGTTCAGGTCCCAGTGCCATTAGCTAATTTAGAGCTTTGGTTCTGAACACAAAGAGTCATCCTGATCTTGCATCCCCATAACACGTACCCCCAGGACTCTTTCCTACAAAGCAAAGGTTGTTATCACTTGGAGGATACCAGTCAGAGGGAGGCTGCAGCCAGGTGGACTTCAAGATCCTGGGCCCTGGGCCATTTTCTCCCCATGTCAGTGCACACATCTGTGCTTGGCAGTCACCTGATTTCCACTATCTGCCATAGAGTCTTGGGTCGATGTGCCTTAGGGTCTGTTCCTTCCTACCTCTTCCTGCCTGGGGGTTAAACCCACCTCCCTCCACATTCTAACTGGCCCCTTACAGCAAGAACACGCCAGGCTTCTGCCCTCGGTGCTCTCTGTAGGCCATCCAGGGCTCCAGGTGCATGCGGCAGGGATACAGACTATCAGCCCGGTGGAGCCGCTCAGCATCTTCTGGCAGCATCACAGCGACTATGCGGGTACTTCCCACATCACACCTATAAGACAGTGCACAAAGCCCTGCTGTAGCTGCCCTGTCATCAACACAGACAAGGTCCTGTCAAAACTCCCCTGTCTCCCTTTGTACCACCTGACCCTCTCCTATTTCAGGGCTTCTGCATCCTGTACCCACCAGAATGAGCCCTGTTTTGTTCTGTCCTTATTAAGAGTCATGATCTCCATGGCCAAGACTCAGGATAGCACCTCACCATGCTTTGCAAGCACAGGGAAATTATGGCACTGTATGCCTAGTGACATCCTGGCCTCCAGCAGGACAGAGACTTTGGGCATCCTCAACAAGGGACTCTGAAGGGCATTACCTGAAAATCGGCCCCAGCTCCTGGAAGGTCTGATGCATCTCCAGGTGGAAGTCATCAAGGTTCTGCCCCTTCCAGTACTGCAGCACCCTCAGCCTCTTGTTGTCTTGGTGCTGGGGTATGGCTTCAAAGGGCAACACTGAGGCTTTGGAGGCCTTGGCTGCTCTGGTGCCCAGTGCCCTGGCCCCTTGCAGGCACAGCCAAGAACCTGCCAGCCACACATCTGACTTCAACCTGAATGCCATTGTCTTGCTCCCGGCAACGCGATGCAGTCAAGTCCTTTTTATCTCTCCTAGGGGCCTTCACTGCCACTGATCATGTCATGGGAGGAACTGTCCCTGAGTCTGCCCAAGAAACACAGAGAAGAGGTCAAGGCTTGGGCCTCTAGCTTGAGGTGGAGGCAGGGAATGGGCTGGATTTCATGTCTGCCATGCCTCGTTGTGTGAGTGAGCTGAAATGAAGAGTAGGTTCTGTGTGGAAGCTTGCAGGAGTGCCCAGTGGGGGCAGAGGTCTGTTCCTCCCCATGAGCAAGAGCACCTTGATGAATGAAGCCATTATCTTATCTTAGAACCTTGAACAAATCATCCCTGTTTTTGGATCTAGAGCCCAGGGATGATGAATAATTTTTCAGTACTTGTACTGAGTATTTATTTACACTTTAAAAAATACTAATTTTTGAAATGACAGGAATTTTGTATTTATGTTTTACAATCCTTATTTTGAAATAACTATATATTATTTGCTAAGGTTAATTTGAGCTAAATTAAGTGCATATGTACTTATGTACATATTTCTTTTGTGATGAAAATACACAATTTACTCTTTTAGCAACATAACATACATTGTGAATAAATCTATTCAGCATATTTTTTTCTCAGACATCTTGAATTTTTTTCCTCTTGCTAAGTGGAAAGTTGTTTTCTGATGAACATATCCTCAATCACCAACCCTCTGTTCCATAGTAACTACTGCACTTGCCGGGAGCAAGACAATGGCATTCAGGTTGAAGTCAGATGTGTGGCTGGCAGTAACTACAGCAAATTCTTGTAAAATT
>PVLA01010891.1:0-58506 GCA_004027455.1 Hydrochoerus hydrochaeris | reverse complement strand
TTTTTTTCTGAATAGTTAGCTGAGCTATCCAAACACACACACACACACACACACACACACACACACACACACACACACACGCTTCCAACAGCTGGCTTCTGAGAATTGCTAAAAGCCTTCCTTTTAACGGAAGCTCTCTGGGTTCTGAAGGCTGGGAACTGCTTTACTTTCTGCCCAAACATGAGTGCCTTTCATCGGAAAGTCTTCAAGTGCAGCAACTCCCAGAAGGCTTTGGATGTCAGGGCTCCCTGACTTCATCCTTTACTCTGCAGTCATGGACAGATGCCTGTCCTTCCTGGGCAGGGCAGCATCACCCCACCAGCCATTTCTGGTGATTAAGAATCTGGTGATTAAGGCTCTGCTACCTCTGAAGTGAGTTGAGCGGCATAAACAACTCGTGTCTCCACTGTTCAGGGGCCCGGCCCTCGCTTTCAGCTTGATCAAAGTGCACCATGGGGCCCCACATCTCACACAAGGCATTTCTGAGAGGGCAATGCTTTCTTCTTGCAACTTAAAAGGGAATACTTAAAGAGGAGAAGAAAAGTATGTGAACAGCTCTCATACACCAAAATGGCCAACAGGTAGGTAAGTGGCTGCCTTCCAGAAAAGGAGCAAATGTCAACAGTACTCAAGTTCATCATCCCGCATCCTATCCCCAGCCCAGCATCCTCAGTTCTACAGCTGCATTTGCCAAGCTCTTGGTCTTTGGGGAGCAGAGATTTTCAGGGAGGAACAAAAACTTCTTCAAAACTAAAGAGCAGAGTGGTACATTCTCTATCTTGGTCTTACAGAGTAATTCCATAGGTATATCCATGACACAAGTTTGTATTTTAAAAAGTATATTTGTAAATTTTCAAAAATGATAAGACCTCCCTGACAGAGCTACACTGGTATGCTGAAAATCTCAGTAGAACTGTCTTCTGAAAAGCTCTGTAGGCTCTGAATGGTCCTAAAGAAACTGCAAACGCAGAGAGAGTTTCTTTGGTCCCGCTGTGTGCATCCTGAAATGACAGACTACTTAGAAGGATTTTTCCAGGAAGAAAAAAAAAAAAAAACAGGCAGTGAGAAAAGAAATGGACAGAAAAGAGATGCCTGGCCCTGCTTCCTGAGATCAGGCAGAAGAAAAAGTCTCTATCTCCGCTCAGAGAAAATGCCTCCTACTCACCATCTCCCAGAAGGAGAGGCTGGGGAGGCCTGCAGGGGAACCCAGAGGCGCCTGCTACACCTACCAAGCTGCAGGACATCCAGCTCGTCATCCACCTTGTTGGACGCTGGCAAGTGACTCTTCCTGGGAAAGAGAAAATGTCAGTCAGCAAGAGTGGCATGCACAAAAGACACAAGCACCAGAAAAGACTGGGAGGGGCCCTGCATGGGAGTCTAGAAGCGGCACTGCTGGCGCCTGCCATGCAGAATGTGTCTTGATTGACTGGCCCTCTCATCCAGGGATTCCACAGAAGATAGCACCAAATGACCTCCCAGAAGTCCCCAGAATGACCCAAAGAAGCTGCACACCAACCACTACTGGACACTGAACTCTGTGGTTTGACACCTGCCAGTCACCGAATGCCAGCATATTCACAGGTGGCACTGCAGTAATGTTGGGCGACACAGTTAGAAAGAGATCAAGTTCTTCTGACCATTGCACAGGATGTCCTCACCTTGCCTCCATCAGATTTTTCTTTGCTTGTTTCCCCTCTCCCAGCACCCCCGTAAAATCATCAGCAACTATGCATAAGAGCTCTCCAAAATGCATCAGTATGTTTGAAGGAACTAGTCCCATATCCTCCCATTACTTGAAAAGTCACCCTGTAATTCTGATTTGTAAATTCAGGTGCATGCGTGCACAGAACTTAAAGTTGTCCTCTTAGGCCCCTTTTCTTCTCCTCCAGAATGCATCAATCTAAACTAAAGGGAAATCACTTTTTGAAAAGCGTTTATTAAAATAATATTACATCACTCTCTGAAAGCCCATTTACTATGTTCAAAAAACTGGCAGGTCTTTTGAATGTGTCACTGAAATATATTTTCCTCCAACATCCTTGCGGGGTAAGATAGGACTGGAGCACAATCGCAGTCTTGCCACGGTGCACTCCATTGAATTGGTTTCCTCCTGCAAGATGTATGAAGGGTGTGAGTGGAAGACTGTGGGGGACATGCAGTACACAACCCATGTGCAAGCACGTGCTGCTTTGCACTTGGTCTCTCTGCTGGCTGTAGAACACCAAGCTCCTCCACCTCTCTCTCAGGCAGCGCTTCCTCCCTGATACGTCCCATTCTATAGAGCATTTCCTTCACCTGAGTCTGACCCCTCCAAGATTCTAGAGGTGTGCCCATGGGAAATGGTGCAAGAATGAGCTGGAAAGAGGGGTCACAGCTCAGAGGGTGTGGAGAAGGATGTAGCGTTTCAGCCAGTAGGAGTACCCCACTGGGAAGGGATGAACCACACTTTCCTCCAATGCCTCTGCCTACCTCCATGCCTCCACCTGCTCTGCCCAGAGGCTGAAGACCTATGCTGTCCTCTCTCTTCTATCAGAAAAGTGAGGATGGAAGTACTGGGGGTACTTCTCCAGTCTATATTCAGTCATGTCAGGCAGAGGCAAGAACAGATGGCAAACACTTGTGTTTATCTCTCCTGATCTCACACCCAAATTATGTCAGTGGCCTCTACTGCCTTCCTGATCTCCAGTGTGTCCACCCTTTGGCATTCCACACCTTCACATGTCACCTTTCTACAAAGCAACTCTGACCATGACTCTGTCACCTGGCAGCAAGTCTTCAAATGTTCCCTGTCATCATCACCACCACCATCAACAGCAACAATAACCCTACTTATAAAAATAACAACAGCAACAAGAAGGAATTCCCTCTGGCTCCTTTGACGGTTCCAGGCTCTATGAAGAGTGCCCTGGGAGCCTTAAATATCATACAGTTTTATGAAGCAGTTATTTCACCTCACTAAACAGAGAGGTTTAGAAATTTTTCCAGGGTAATACAGCAAGTAAATGTCAGCACAGAAATTTAAACAGCAGCCATAACTCCAAAGATAATGGCAGCAACCACCACACAAACAGATTCCTTATAAAAGCCAGGCTTACTGGAGTGTCCTATAGGACTCCCCATGAGCTGGTCATCTCACTCTAGGCCCCCATGCTCCGTCTGCACTTCCAGTGCTGAACATCTCAGCCCAAGACACTGCATCTTTTTATAAGCTGCTCACTCCATTTAGAGCGTCTTTTGACAAACTTGTACTAACCTTCCAAAACTTAACTGAAATGTTCCTTTCCCCTCAACTCCAAAGTCTGCCTTTATTCATTCCTTCACTCACTCACCTAGCACCCATTCCAGGGTTACCTAGCAAGTTCGCTCTCTGCCTGGAGGACCCCTAGATGTATAAAATAACCAAACATAAATTGCATGACATGATATAGTCAACTGGCCCACAAAGATACCTATATCCTAGACCCCAGAGCCTGAAAATGTTACCTTACATAGCAAAGGGATTTAGTCAAAGATTTTGAGATGAAGAGATTCTCCTGGATTCTCCAGGTGAGACCTAGTCACAGGGTCTTTACGAAAGGAAGGCAGAAGTACTCTGACACAGATGAGGAGGAGACATGAGGACGGAAGCAGAAACTGGAGCGGAATGCACTGCAGATGGAGGAAGGCCCACAGCCAAGGATAGAGTAGGCGCTAGACGGTGAGAAAGACAGGGAAATAGACTCCTCAGAGCCACCAGAGAGCCCACCCTCAGCAGTAGCCTGTCTTTAGCCCAACGGAACTGGTTCAGACTTCAGTCTCAGAAACTGTGAGATAATAAACGCATGTTATTTTAAGTTACTGGGTTTGGTAATAGTGGATCTACCAGAATACCAACGAGACAGAGGAAAGTCTTAGGGAAAAGGTAGGTTACTACAAACAGCAAAGGGAAAGTGACACACCTGGTAAGAGTGGTAACTAAGGGAAAGAGAGGACCACAGGATTCTCTTAGTCTCTCATGTCCCAGATGCCCAGCCTAGTGCTCCAGAAACAGGTGCTGAATGCCAGGATGACTCGCAGAAGCTAGGTGATTTACACAGGGTTGTGCAACTTAGAAGTGCCAAAGCTAGGACTAAAATGCAGACCACTGGCTCCAAATGCTGTACTTTGATCTTTCTTCTAATTTACATATCCCTCTCCCATCCAGAAACCTCCATGGCTCCTGGGAGCCATGAGATGAAGTCCAATCCTTCCACATGTTCCCAGTGGCTCCTAAGGGCAGCTGGTGGCCATGAGCCACAGTGAGAGGCTCATGTGCCCACTGAGCAGGGAACAGCTGGTCCTCTCCCTGGTCACGGGACTTCCACCCAGAAGGCCATCCATCAGCTGTAGGAGAAGGCGGCTTAGACACTTTGTACCCATTTCCCATTGATGTCCTCACCAAAGGAGACTTCGAGCAGGGTCACACATGGAGAATGTGCTCATTGTTCCTTTCATGTGCTCCTTTGTGGCGCAGCATTGCAAGTTTAAAAGGTCAGTTTGAAAGCAGGCTCTTGCCTTTGAGTGAAAACTATTCTGAACAATAATGACAAACAGATAAATCAAGGGATTCAAAATTATTTTTCAAAGGGTGATTGTGCAGATAACCCAGGGATATGTGTCAAAGTGTGCACCTAATGAATGCATGGGGCTGACCAGTAGATACCCAGCTTGCCTGCCCTGTGTGAGGTCTCTGCCTCCTACCCCAGCTCCTCTCCTGTATTCAGAGCCACGAAGGACCAGGACTCAACCTCTGAGCAACCAATTCCCTGGCTCGATCAGTAGAAAAGTCACTCGGAGACCTTGGTTCTTGTCCCTGCTCTTCTCTGTACTGTGTGGCCTTGGGCAAGTCATGTAGTCTCTGGGAGCATTGGGTTCTTCTCTGCACTGTGGTGGGAACCTCAGTGTGTCTACTCACTGTGGGACGTGACCAGTACAGGCGCTATGGAAAACAGATTGCAGGGGCTCTGATGGTCTTCTGGAAATTACCCTAATGTCTGAATTTTACTTTCAATAGCATCATCAAAATGTGTGTGCATAGTAATCATTTAGTTCTTACTGGGCAAGAGGAGAGGAGAGAGAAAACAAACCTTATAAAATCTTAGCAAGGACTGAATTTAGGTGAAGGGTGTATAAATGTCTATTATACGATTTTTCCGACTTTTCCGCAGGATTGAGCTTTTGAAAGTTAACAGGTTGGGTTGGATTTAATGGAGAGAAAATTAACTATAAGGAGGTATCTGGTGACAAAACGCAGAATGCAACTCAATCAGGACAGAGATAAAATATATGAAAGAGCAAATAAAAGACCTGGGGGAAATGTTGAATTCCAATATATATTCAAATATAAATTATGAAGGAAAGAGTAAAAACAATGTGAGAGAGAGAAATATTGAAAAGATGACTGCAAAGAACTTTCCAACATGCACCTTCATAGAAACACACCCATTCTCAATGGCACATGAGTGTTAAATGTATACCTCAATGTCGCAAATTGAACCTAAAAAAATACCAAAGAGAAGGAGAAAATTTTTAGGGCAAAGCTAGATTACCTACAAACAACCATGACTCTAACTTCAGACTTCTCAGTAGTAACAATTAAAGCCATATGACACTGAGATGACACTTGTGGATTGCTGAGAAAAAATTAACTGCTGACTTGGAAATTCCCAGCTAAAATATCACTAAAGGTAAGGTCAAAGGGATAATATTCCTGAGCAAAAACGGAAAACATTTACTGCCACAGGCCTTGTGAGTGAACTGTTAAAGGGAATATTTTAGAAAGAAGAAAGGTGAACCTGACAGAGTAGGCAGCGAGCTAGATACAAGCTGGAGCTGAGAGGAAGGTGGCTGAGCTGAGGAAGAAAATCCCCAACAGACAGTGGGCAGTTTCCTAAGGGAGAGGTCCCACACACATAGCTCTGTGAGCGTGGGATCAGTTCATATGCATGTAAGGATTCAAATGCCACATCAACCTAATCTGACTTCCAGGGTCCAGTTAGACCTCAATACATCTGTACTGCAATTTTGACTTTGGCAACCATCTTCATTCTGGCCATGACCAAGTAAGACTAAAACCTCTCCTGACATGCATGTAGAATCCCTCTGCTGATTGGACAAAGCTCCATTAGGTACAGCCCTCAACCATTTCTCCAAGTTATAGGAAAACGAAAGAGAAGTCGATTCCTGTCCTCACTGCAATTGCCTCCTTCAACCTCTCTCTAGTCTCCCCTCTTGCCTGCCCATTTACAAGCCAGTCTTGCTCTTCAGGGCACTCAACACCTCCAGAGGTGCCCACTCTCCCTTCTTGAAGGTACACTGTCCTTAATAAAATGTTTTCTACTTGCTGTTCCACAAACATACTTAGGTCATGCTTGTCCCTCAGTAAACTCACTCTCTACACCTGCTACTAGCTGACTCTGAGCTCTTTCTGCAGGGGGATCCAAGAACCAAGACACTCTTGTTATACAACACAGACATCAACTGCACACAAAAATCTACGACAAACCTGGAAGGAAACAGTTGGCCAAGAGCAATGGCGAGAAGAGAAATCAGTAAACATTTAAGTAAAACTAAATGATCATGGGCAATAAAAACAGTAACAGCAACTAATTTGGGGGTAGTTTTTTAAAAACGATACTGAAATGATAGTAATAAACAGGGAACATTGAATGGAGGTGATTATCAAAGCTTTCTGAAATTTGCATTTTTGAAGGGATACAAAAAGTGATTAAACTTGAACTTTAAAGCCAGTTATGTTTAAAATTTTGAGTAACCTGTAAAACAGTAAAAACATGATGTATAGTGTTCGAATAAGAAAAGAGAAAAAATATATACAAATTTGCAAGAAAGTGTCAGTGGAAACAGTTTGGCAGTTCCTCAAAAAGTTTAGCATTCCTATCCGACTCTGCTGCCATCACTCCCCCACACGCCGCCAAGCCCCAGAGCACTGAAAACAAACAAACTCATACAAATATTCTTAGCAGCACTATTTGCAACCGCCACAAGGTGCAAACAAACCCAGATGACTGTCGGCAAAGGAGCAGGAAAACAAAATGCTATATATCCGTACAGTGGAATATCATTCTGCTGCAAAAAGGAATGAAACACGGATACATGACCCTCCACCATGTTATGCAAAGGGAAAGAGGACTAACACCAAAGACCACACATAATCATATAATTATAGTTCCACGTATGTGAAATACCACAGACTTGTTGTCAGAAGTTGAGGAAAGGGAAGAATGGATTGAAGCTGTGTAAGTAGTAAAACATAAACACATGTATATGGGATTTAAAAATAACTCTTAGCAAGCTCTTGCTTTCTACATGCATTCCAATGGTACAGAATATTCTACTTAACACAATCACCGGATGCATTGGTGTAAGAACTGGTAACAAAATGAGTATGTCCGACATCCACCCATGGTACACAGTATTGCACTCGAACTGCACTAGATGCAGCAAAACAAGTCAAGGGGACCTGACAGCCTCAGGGCCAGCACCCAGGTTCCCTGCCATAGAGGAGCCAGGTAAACAAGCCACACACCAGCGTGGGTCAGAGATTAGCACCATCTGCTAGTCAGATCATTGAATCCCAATTTCCCTTTAGCCTGACTCCTCTTTGAGACCTGAAGTAACAAGAACATCTGGTGATCTGGCCATTGAGACTCACCAGTCCCCACCCCAAGCACTTTGGAGGTGGCTGTGTAGTGCTCTTTCCTCGAGTTTCCAGCAGTGACTTTGCACAGCCCCGTGTATTTAAGGAGCTTATTAAAGACTAACCCTGCTCCCAGCAGCAGCATAGTATGTGAGTTTTATCCCTGAGGGCGAGTTAATATAAAAAGGGCTTTAAAAGAAATCTAAGTTCTCCACAGAATTTTTTTTTTTTTTTTTGCTTTTCACTTTCCTGTTCCCCATTTGTCTTGGGGTTCCTAAGAGGTGCCCTAAGTCATGGGCCTGAGGGAAAGATGTGGTACAGAGCTAAGGTCAGACTTGGGCAGCACTGGGGTCACCTATCATAATCACTGGTGTCATGGATGACAGACAAGAAATACAGAGCTCTGCAGGGGGGGGACATGGGGGGGAAGGGAGTGTTTCCTAGTGTCTTTACCTCTGCGAGCTCCTTCGGACAGATGGGAGGGGTGTGGGCCTCTGAGGGGGCTTCCTCTACTTCCCCCGGCCCCCAGACAAGCAGGCAGTTTTACAATTAAGCCGTAAAGAACGCGAGGTCTCTTGAGGGATTCAGCTATGGAGAAGTCATTGTGTACATAGGCATCACAATGTGTAGCGACTTTAACAGATCTCAACTTACACCCTGCAGTTGCCAGTTCTCCAATTGCTGACCTTCAACATATAAAAACCATTTTCCCCAGTTGCACTGTCTGTCTCTCTGTCTGTCTGTCTGTCTCTCTCTCTCTCTCTCTCTCTCTCTCTCTCTCTCCCTCTCACACTCACACTCACTCTTGCTCACTGTCTCTCTGGCTGTCTCTGGCACTTGGTCTCTCTCCTTCCTTTGCTTTTAAGGATGTGGAAAACCTTACTAAAATTGCCTGGTCTGACATTTCCTGTAAGAAAGTTCTCAGCTTGGAATACTGTAAAAACAACCTGCTTTAACAATTCAATCCAAATAAATTATCCTCCTGATACAAGTGAAAATCCCTAATTGGGAATTGAGCTGCTTTCCTAGATCTCTCATCCGGGTCTATGATGACGAAGGTTGGAAAGATAGGGATCGCCTGGTGAGGATGGACAGGGGTGGGAGCCTCGGAGGGCCTGCATCCTCCTGGAAAAGCCATTGGGCTGGGGTGGTGGACTGTAGAGAACACAGGCTGTACCCCGGCCTCCTGAACCATTGTTCTTTGGGGGTGATTTCTCAGCACTATTAACTCTCTTTCCGTACGTGCACTCCCAACAGGTCTTGGCACAAATCCTGGACAAGAAACATGCGGAGCCAGAGCAGGATCCAAAATCATGTCCAACATTTCTCCTTCCTGTATATCTATTCCATGAGTCAGGCTGGGTCCTGGAACATTCCAGGAACAGCAAAGAAATTTACCTTAGGCCTAGATTCAGAGGGTTCCTTCAAGGGCACACAGTTTGCAAAACAAAACTATACTACCTATGACCTTCCCCAATATTATTCTGTTAATCTTCCAGTCTGGCTCCAGGCCTAGGCTTGCAACGAGTCTTTAATGAATGCTCTCTCTGTAAACCAAGGAGAACTCAGAGTTCACCTAGATACAGCTTGTGAGCTGAAAGGCCAGAAAGCTAATCCAGACCACCTAGTCCAGTGGTGGTGACCCTATGGCACATGTGCCACAGCAGGCTGTTTGTATAATTGAAAGTTCTAAAAGGTTCGCCATAACTGATCTAACCAGGTGACCCTATAGGGGCTATGGGAGAAGCAGAGTTTTCCCTAGAGCTCTCTGGGTAACAGGTAAAGCCAGACACGGAATTGCAGGCTATAGACCCTCAATTTGGTCATTTTCATGAGTCCCAGCTGGATGTTAGAAGCACTGGTTGTATTTGCGTCAAATCCAAAATGCATTAAGGCAGGTTGCTCTTCCCTCAGGGAGACACAATGCTGTAGGACTGGGTGGTCCTCCCAAGATGCGTCTCCTTGCCTATTCTGGGACGTGGCATGATTGTGAGTTGCTCAACAGCCAGCAAGAATATGTGCAAAGGTGATGCTCCTTCAGGGAACAAATACCTCCCACAGAGAGAAGTGACTTCTGTGGAGTCCATCTCTGCAACACGGCCAAGTTCACTGAGGAATCATTCTTCCTTCTCAGCCAGGCAATTTACCAAGCACAATGGTACTGGACCAAGAATTCCACTTCTGCCTCCCTGCTCATGGGCATGGGATGCTGGGTCATCCACTGTGGACACTAGGAAATGTCAATGCTGAAGATGAGATGGTGAGCCTGGCCTATCCCACAGGGATCCCAAGTGTAAGCAGGACCCAGACTGCATGACTGGCCAGAGAACCACTGAGGCTGCCTCTGACAGGGACACCCAGCAGCCTGACCTCACCTGACCAAGGACGCAATGGAGATGACTCTAGCAGAGACAGAGATCCAACTCTGACTCCCCAAGGCTGGTATGAGCCCAGGATGGAAAGGATTACCTCTATAATCTTGGTCTTGCCCCAAAGACTCTCAAGTCATTCTTGGAGTTATAAAAGGGAAGGTTCTGAGAGGCTGCCTAAAGGTATTATGTAAGAGTTGCCACTGGTTTCCATGGTGGACTGGAAAGCTATGTGGTGTTTTCTTAGCTGCTAGGAGGAGCCGCTTTGGGGAAGTCCTGCCTTTAACTGTCCTCATAAAGGTCAACCAATATCGAGGACCTGGCCAAGAGCCCCAGTTGCCTGTTAAGGGTATGGCAAGAGGATAAAATAAGACACAGGGACAAATTTAGTAATACATGATGAGTGACTGGGAAGTCAGTGTCTCCAGATGAGCCAAGGGAGTGACACTCCAAGACAGCCACTATTTATTGGGTGCATCCAGTGATGGTGGAGCTAAGGAAAGATTCAAAGTTGGTAGAAGACTCAGAGACCTATGACTCAGTGGGCAGGTGTAATCTTGGGATGACTCAAAAGGGTGGAGACAATCTTATGCTAAAATGGATCTTGCCCTGGAGTGTTTTTTAGATTTAGTGGTCTTAATTTTAGTCGTTAGTGGGTGAGAGAGGATGGCTCATCCCTAAAGAGTTAATGGGAAACCTCGAATGATTGATACCTATAATCCCAAACCTCCATTTCAGGGAAGTATGCAAAATTAGCCATTGTGACTTGTGGCCCCCAACAAACCAACACATCCAGAGAAGTGAGCCACACCAACCAGAGGGACATTAAAAACCATCACATACTCAATCTACTTCGACTGTTTGATTAAATATACCAAAGGGTAGCATGAAACAGCTACTCAAATGAGGTATTTCTCACACAACATTCCTCTACATAAGCATTTATTAAAGAACTGTGAGCAGCATGTTTGAAACAGCACTGTCCAGGTCCAACATCAACTCCACAACCACTCGGAAAGAGGGAAATATGGGTTCAAATACTTTTAGAAAGCAGATGGTGCTCACTCTTAAAAGCACTTTTGGGGGGGGGGCTCATGACTTTCTCCAAGTGACCCTGGATAAATATGTACATTTCCTGGGCTTCAATTTGCCTCTCTGTGACATTCCAGACGATCTAAATATACTATAGTTTTGGCTTTACCATAGAAAGACTTATCTGGAAAGTACCTTCTAATTTCCCAAACACTTGCAAAGCACTTTTCTAAATTTAATTCTTACAAAAGTCCTGTGTGGGAAGCAGCACAGCGACTCTTTTGCCCTATTTTTACAAAGACACTGAGGTTCAAAAGACTGTTGACCATCTACTACAAACCCATCCATAACACACAGGTCCATGATGACATGTGGAAACTAAAACAGTGAAATGTTTCATGGTAGCTTACTTTGTCCATTTTATTTCAAGATTATATCTGTTCCAACTTTTTGAAATCATTTAATGACATCAAAACAAATACTAATTGGACCAGTGATATGCTCGATTTAGCAGCACATGTACTAATCTGACTAGGGTCTGATGAACCATGAAGTTAATGGGGCTAAAACTTTAGGGAGTCTCCCTTCCAAGAGGCCCAGGAAATAGGTTCATACAGTCTTGTGCTTTTGGAAATTTGCAGTAATAAGATACTGCTACATTATTTCCCCTAAAGAAGCCACGCAGATTGTATATGTTTCAGACCCACAGGTCTGAATCTGCCTCTGAACCTCAAGTTGGTTTCCCAGACTTTTTAATTAATTTATTTTACTGATTCATGAATCCATCTCTAGAGTCCCTGACCCACACACTGTTCCAGGTGGATGACCTGAGATTCCTCCGGCATAGACAGCGACCCTGGGATTCGCTGTCTTGCTGTGGTTTATACAGAGAAAGTCCACTCCGAGACTGGCTCCCACAGCTACTCTTCCTTCCACCCAACACTGCACTCATGGGAAAGGAATATCCAGGAAAGTTTGACCTACCCCCAGAAACACAGAGGACTGACTGTTTTCTGGACATTTCTTAAAAGAAAGAGAAAAAAACAAGTTACTCTAACCCCAAGTTAGTTTTGCACACTTTGAGCATTACACCATTCATACACATAAAACCAGAGAGCAGTGGAATTTAGGTGAGTGAGTCAGCCCCATCTTGGGACCAGCAAACCCTGGCTAAAATTAGACGTGATTCTGAGCCAAGGAGTCCTCCTCCCTGGCCACTCCAGGCAGCTGTTTTTACTTGAAACGGGTATGAGGTTCTTAGGTACCAACTTGGAGTGGGAGGGGTCTCCCTCTCTGTTCCTCTGAAATGCAACTTTCTGTCTCTAATGAGGATTCACAGCCTTATGTACAAGTAGCTCAGGTGAGGTATGCACTGAGCATCTGGGACATGGCTGAGAATCTAGCCTTTCAAGAGAAGAAATCAATGCTGAAACTCTGAGAGCCCCAAAGCAATAGAGCACAAGCCTCCCCTTACCAAAAAGCCAGGACATGAGGCTTTAAAATTTTAGTGTAGGGCAAACTTCCCTCCCAGGTCCCTAAGAGTAACAGGATTTCACATCCTGTTGTAAGAGGTTGTAAGAGTGGGGGGAAACAAACCTAACTGCTCAGTGCTTTTGTCCATAACAGTAAAACTTTTGCAGGAGCAGCACGATGCCCTCTGGTAGAGTTCTGGGTTCCCTGGTTTCTTAGGATCTGACTAAGTAACATAGGCCTGTGGCTGAAAACACAACTCCTCCAAAATCCCCTTGAATCCTGGCTTCCCTAAGCTATACCCTCCTGCCACTTCGCCCTTCCCAGGCAGCTGGCAAGCAGGGACCTACAGACTGCAGCCTCTTCCAGATCATGTGGGCAAAAGAAGGTCCCTGCAATGCAGCCCACAGAAAGAGCTTTGACCAAAGGTATCTGGAGCTCTTTCCAGAACAAATACAAAGCCATCTGAAGCAGCTAGAACTACGACGGGCAGTCTCCTGTTGAAATGTCATGTTTAACCTCACAATATGGATGTAATCAAAGGATCAGGGGTTCTAAGAAAACATCCAGAGGGTTGGGAAGGGATTCTAGTCCTAGCAGGGTGGATGGGCTGTGATGGGTCTCAGGTGGGTGGATAGGAACTAGCTTCCCAGTGCCCCGGGACAACCTGAAACAAGCTGCTTTCTGTGCATCTGGAAAATAGGTGTAAGAGCTGCTGGATCCTTGGAGATCCAAGGCTTCAGGAGCCCATGTGAACATAGGGAGGGGCTTGGGTTTCCCAGGCTATGCCATCACCTGACCCAAACTTTGGTGTGTATGACACACACTATGACCTTGTTAAGCTCCTTAATGATCTTTCTCCAAAGATAAAGGATATACTCCATTAACAATTTGTTTTTCCCTATCAGGTCCAAGCACTTTATGTTTTCCCTTATGCTAAGAACTGTTAAACCACAAGAGAAAGTACAGTATACTCTTATAATGACATTTAACAGTTGCTATATTTGTTTCCCCTCTCAAAACACACATACTCACTCTCTCTCTCTCTCTCTCTCTCTCTCTCTCTCTCTCCTGAGTTTTTTGTTTTGTTTCTTCCTTGTTGCTGAACCATTTGAAAGCCAGATGCCACATTAGGACATACCACCACCCAAGACTCCAGCCGCCTCTCCAGAGTGAGGGCTTGCGCCTACATAACCTGAGTGGGCTGTGTTTGTATGACAACACTTCTTAAAACTGATGTCCTTGTTTAAGCACTGCCAGACCCCTGCATCTGGGACATGTGGCCCTTTGGAGTAACTGTGTTAAAAAAGAAGAATAACCAATCAGCTGTAATGACTTTATTAAATATTAAATGAGCCAGATCTGCTTTTTTAAAAATCTAAAATGGATACTTCCAACTTTTTTCTTTCTTTAATAACCCCTGGAGAGTATTAGCTCTTAAAAATCTCTGATCATTCACATCTAGGGTAGGAAGTAACTTGAGACTTTTTGGGAAGCCGGTAGGGAAAGGAGAGGCTCTGAGCTATAGTCCTTGGTAGCTCCAGGACTGGCTCTTGAGCAACTAGCAAAATGTCCTCCTAAGTTTATTTGACCCATGGCATAGCTTCTGGAACTTGAACATGCAATGTGTCACTGCTCTTTGTAGAAGCCAATGCGAAATAACAGAGCCTCCAGTGCTCAGATGGGGCAGAGGACTTGGTTTGCTTTCCATCGGTGGGGTTTTTAGGGTGCCTCATTATCTTTTCTTCCCATTCAAAAGAAATTTTATTTGAAGGATGACAGACCAAACAAATGACCCAGTGACCACAGGGAGTCATATCCCTGCTTATAGGAATGTCAGCTGCTTCTCATATACCACATCTGTCTTGGGCCCAAGGCAGAAGCAGTAAAGCAGATGGAGGACCTTGACTTTGTGAGTCCAGCAAGGGGGTTCACCATGTGCACTCACTGCCCAGGCCCAGCCTTGGGAGAACTATGGGCGGAGAAGGGAGAAAGTGGACAGCTGCATCAACACCACAGCTTTCAAACGACCCCTGCTTCCCCCAAACGGAAGGCAAATCCATTGACTCCATAAATGCATCTGAGGCCTACTATGTGCCAAGGCCCTGGGGGGAGCTTTTCCCAGTCACAGGAACAGAGACTCAGATGCCTCTTCCCTTACTGGTGCCCTCGCAGTGAACCTGAACGTTTCTCAGCCCCAAGCACAACCTTCCATAACTCAGCACCAGCCCTGCTTCCCAGCTTTCTCACGAAACTCCCATCTTACAGGATCAGATCATCTCTTAAAAAAAACAAAAGTGCTTTGTTTAACCAGATAATACAGGGAGACTAATCTTTATTAAAGTATCTATTGGGACCAAATATGTCTTTGTTTGTTTTATTTTGGTTTTTTTTTTTTTTTTTTGTACCAGGGATTGAACTCACAACCTTGCATTTGCCAGGCAGATGCTTGTGCCACTGAGCTATATCCCCAGGATCAAATATTTCTATACATTATTTATATATTCCTCATAACAGTCTCATAAAAGTAGGTATTATTATTGATTTTTTTTTTTTTTTTACAGTTCTGGGGTCTAATCCAGGGCCCTGAACATATGAGGAAAGGATTCTCCCACTGAGCTACATCCTCAATTATCCCACATCCCAGTGCTTTAGATGAAAAAAATTAACCTACAAAGAAGTTTTTTTCTTAAATTGCCCAAGATCATCATTTTAGTATATGGCAGAGGTGGGATTTGAACTCAATTCTGTTTGACTCTAAATCCAGCACCCTCTCAACCTCCTCATGCCGAGAGTTACCAAATACGTTCAACATGGCGAACCAAGTTTCAGTTCTCAATAACTTAATAAAGCTTTGCTTAATTGAAATGAATTTCAGGTTGCTCAAAAACTCTCCTGAGCAGAACTGACTCTTTCACTGGGAATTTAAAAGGCACTTTGGGAAACTGTAATGCCCCAGGCCCATCATTGTGGACATCAGTTATCATTGTGGAGCATGGTAGAAAGTGGATCCAGTCTTGTCAGTGCTTCCCCTATCATGGGCCCTACCCCAGCACGTGCCCAGCTGCCTCCTTCAGGGGCTCCGTGGTGCTGGGTTTCTGCTCTCTGCTGCTGGCACCCAGCTCCTGGCTGGCACATATGCTCCCCTCTCACCCGATATGAAGAAGGACACTGTTCCTTAACTCTCCACCACCTTGAGCGGCAACCAGTTCTGATGTTTCCCGTCACTTCAAAACCTGCTCCTAATTCTCGTGCTTCTCCATCCCTGCTCTTTCTCAGCACCTTGCAGTCAACCTTCCAGCATGCTATCGAAGAGGCTCTCTAAAGTCATAGAGGACCCCCTACCCCATCCTCCTCACCAGACCCAGCAACCTTCCAGAACTCTCTGAAACTGCCAGGGCTTCAGGTTCTTGTCTCCTGGAAACCATCTCTGCAGTCCTCTGGACTGCACTGGGCTCCTTCATCTTCCCTCTGCTCTGAATGTGCCATTTCACTGTCCACACCAAGTATGTGTTCTCCACTGCAGGATCCAGTCACTCTTGCCCATGCCCATGGAAGCGATGTATCTGCTGCCCTGTGCCAGCACAAATCCGATGCCCTCTCCCCTGGCCTCTCAGCAGCCATTCCCCCAACAGCACCTCTGCCTTGCTCTTGACTATGGAACAAAACCTCCACCAGAAGTGTCCAGAAACAGGCTCCTCATCTTGCCCCAACCAGCAGGGACGGTGCCCCTCTAACTGCATGTCCAGTTGCCTGGACCACCAGGCCCATAACCCTCCTTAAAAAAACTACATTCTGCTATTTCTCTTTCTCAGACTTTGGCTCCTTGACCCTCTGCCATGGCTCAAATCAGAATCCATGCCTGGGTTGCAGCCCTGGGGCCAGCCACCCTGCCCATTCCTACACCCTGGGCTAATCTTCCTGTAGCATGGCTCACTTGGTTTTAAAAAATCGCCACATATACAAGAGACTTTCTGCTTCTCTGATGCTTGGAGAAGAAAGCCTGGCTTTCAACACATCTGTCTAGTCCTCCAGTACTCTCTCTGCCGTGGTCCCCACATACTCCTATGTTCCAGCTGCACACACTTGCCCCCTTTGTCTTGCTCACACCATCTCCCCAGCTTGGGAATATCCATTCCCTGAATTATCAGACCTACCCTTGAATCCTCGCCAACGCCAGCTGTTCTGAAGGCCTTCTTCTCAACAGGCCTTGAGGATAGTGAACACACACTGCCCATGCAGTGCCTCAATTTCTCCACCTATCAAATGGAACCAATAACCCTCCTAAATTGCTGTCAGGATTAAATTATGACATCTAATGCTCTTGCGACAGGGCATGTCAAAGAGTGAGTATTCAGTAATATCGACAGCTTAATTATCTCCTCCACGTAGTACTTTGAGATGACTCCTTGTCATTCATCATTTCTTTCTTCCCCCTTAAACCTGCAGTACCTATTTGTACAGATGTCTTTGCCTCTTGGTGGCAAGGATCTCACCTTCAGCATCTCTTTCCCCAACACCATTTGAACAAACAAGAGACACTCTACAAATGCTTTGTTGAACTGAACAAAATTAAATACCATATATTTAGATTGAGATCAAAAACTGTTTATCAGGAAGAGGCTTCACTTCTGAAAGACCCATGACCATGAAACTGGCCTCGATAGGAAATGAAAGAAATCCCTGGCTTTAGTAACTTTTTGTGGAATGAACAGAGAAAACAAAGTAGAATTTTCTGGAATGAGGCACACACACGAAATGTAGCTACACAGGAAGTCGCGCTGGCAGATCATCTTTGTGATTTAAGAACTCTGCCCAGAACGACCCTGCCAGAACTCAGCTTCAAAGGCCACCTTTCCAAGGTGCGGACACCAGCCCTGAGTGAGTAACAGCGGAATTGTACCACGCGTTTGGGAACATCATCTAGGGAAACATGAAGGAAGGGTCCACTCCAGCAGGATTGAAAGAAATGGGGCAGGACAGAGTCTTCAGCTCCGTCTACTCTAGCCCCCAAGGCATCCAGCCTATCGGTGAGACTCAAAATGGGAACAAGAATGCCCTTCTTTCTTCTAAATCAGTGCCCTAGCAGGAGCTTAGGCTCCTCTCTACAACCCACCGTGATGCACACCATCCACACATGCCTACAAAGGAAGAAGAACCCAAATCAAGGCTGAGAAAGGACAAGAGAGCTGTCTCATCTTTAGGAATGAGACCTTAGGGATCCAAGACAGCCTTTCCTACAAAATCAGGCTTGGAGAAAAGGGGAAAAGTGATGAGGTACAGAAATGACACCTTTCATTGCCCCCCCCCAACTAGGATATTTAAACCTCTACAAAGCTTTGCTCAGCCCTGCCTCGTTCGGAAAACCATCTTTTCTAAGATCCTACGGCACCTCAGTTAGCTCCATCCACCTGGCTCTGAGACAAATGTTTCCTGTTTGCTAATCACTAATCCTGCTCTTCTTTGAGCTCCTTGGGTGAAGGAACAACCTCACGATCCACTCCCGAGGAAAGGCAATAACTCACCTCCATGGTGATTTGCTGGAATAATTCTGAGTAACAGTGAAAAAGGCAGAGTCACAGACCTCATACCTACATACTCAGGCAGCTGACAGTCCAGCAGGAGGAACAAGGTATTGTTAGCTCTCACCAACATGGCACATGCTGTGAGAGGTATAAGGGGGTGTAAGTGTAGGAACAGGGATGTAATTGGGAAGCGCTTCCTAAAGAAGGTACATTCTGGATGATACACACAGTGCATGACAGTCTGGGTGTCTGGGTTGGCTGGTTGATGGGTTGGTTGGTTGGTTGGTTGGACAATTGATTGCTTATTTGGTTGACTGGATTGGTTGGAAGGATGGATTGTTGGTTGGTAAATTAGATGATTAGTTGATTAAATCAATGTACAAACAAAAAAATAAAAGAGTGAATTAATGAATGTCAATAAATACAGATAAAATTTGAATTTCTCCAATTCTATTAGATGGTCAGTTTAGGTTTCGTGATACTATTCCAGAAAGATTAGCATAATTTTCCTTTCCACTCTCTTTGCTACATGTATTCTCTCCTTTGTTCAACATTTACTCTTGATGGGTACAAGGATATACTTGGGGAAATGATAAAGATATAAGACCTCACTCCAGTCCTTAAGGAGCTTTGCAAGTAAAGCTGAGTTATCAAATTATCACTTGATCTGCATTGAGGGTTGACTATGATAGTGACAGAAAGAAAGGGAAGCAGTCAAGAAGAAGATGAGACAAGCACGGAGCCCAGAGTATAAATTCCAGGCAGCACTCCTTCTTAGAGGCCTATGCTGCTGCGACTTGAGGACAACCCTGAGGGTGACAATCTCTTTAAATTCTCAGTCCCAGATGCCTCGTGTACCTCACTGTCATTCTGGCCCTGATGACCTCTACATGAGCCTCTGTGTTAAAGCTCTGGTGGCCAGGACCCACAGGAAACAAGCTGAAGACCAGCAGACAGGCATCCTGGAGTGAGAAGAATGGCACCCGGGAAAGAACAATCTCCACAGCGCTGTTCCTGATCTCCTACGCTCATTTTCCTCAAAATATCTCTTGAGCCTCAACAGTTTCCTTCCATCCCTCGCCATCCACTTTCCCTACATGGGACACCTACACACTAGGACTCAGGACCTGGGGTGGAGCTGGCAAGGGCCCATGTGTGGTCAGAGGAGGACCTTGGAGCTGCCACACTAATGTGGACTAGATGAGATCACTCTTTCTCCCAAGGAAACATGTGGACACTCTTGGGCCACACCTTCTTGATCTCAAAGAAAATCTGCGTCATGAGAAGTCTCTTTCCTCTGGGAGATGCAGCAGATCAAAGACTTGGATCCTGAAGGTTTCCAGAAAGGCCAGAATTGGGAAGGAGAGGGGAATAGTGCTCTGCCGTGGGCTGAAACACATGTATTGGGTAAAATGTGGCCCCACACCGAGAGTAGGAAGGTGAACCTGTTGAGCACAGAGCACAGACAGTGGAAAGAAGTCATCCTGGCTACAGAAGACAAGCCCCCAGAATAGGTTATACAGACAAGGTTAACCCCAGAAGAGCCCTGTCACACAGGATGGTCAGCAGGAAAGCACAGGGGCTTTGCACAGGTCTCCAGAGGCAGCCCAGTTGGAGCCTCCAGAGTTAGACATAAGGTCCAAATGTGTAGAGACAAACTGAAATGGAAACTCTGTCCATGAGTCGTCCCACGTGCTGCAGGTGTTGTCAAACTCGGGCTGCTCCAATTCAAGGGATAGTCAATAAACCGCGAATGCCACATCCTCTGCTAGACCTCTGGCAAGCCCCAGCTGGCATTATTCATTCTCTCTCAGGATACGCACAGGCATGTATCTGTGCCCTCGGCATCTAATCTGGGGACCCCCGGGAGGGACTCATCTCCCCCCCACCCCGCAACTGCCCCCAGAGTGCTTATGAAATGTGCCTGGCATTTGCCTCCAAATTGAATTACTAGGCAACAAAAGCAACCACACCCACTACAAGGCTAAGGAATGAGGATCTGCTGCCACCTACTGTTCATTCTTCTGCAAAACCCAAAAAACCTTCCAGATACCATAGTCAGAGGCTGAATCCTGAGAATCCACCGGTTTGGACAAAGTGGGACACTAAACATTTGGTGCCAACGTTGCAAGACTGGCAAAAAGTCCCCTCCTCATGGGACAAGGTACAGTGGTCTGATCCCCCCTGGATCTGTGTACTAATACAACCGCTTCCAAATGGCATTGGTTCTCTACAAAGTCGTCTGTACCAAACACTCCTCTCCACACCCAGGCTCTCTGGTCCCCTCAGCAGCACACTCTAGTGCTCTCTGTCCTTCCCTCCTTTGTGAAGGCCACAATTAAGCACCCAGTTACACAGGGTCTCACAGGGAGCCTGGGCTTCTGGAGGCGGGGAGCTGGCTTGTTCTTCCTCACCCCAGAGGGGATGAAGAGACTTCTGTCTGTCTGATACTATAGGACATGGCCCAGACTTGAAGTCAGTGATACAGTAACACCACGCTCTTCCAAAGAGGACCACAGGAGCCATGACAAGAGAAGCTGCCAGTGTACTAGGAAATGTCCCAGTCTCTCTTCTGGAGTCTGTACTTTATCTGTGAAAGACCCTTACTTGGCATCCCTCACCAGTGCACCCCACAGCCCAAAGGTGATAGCCACAAACAGATTCTGCAGGTTGTTAACTCCTCTTGTAGCACGCAGATGGTGAGTGAACGTACAAGGAATAAGAACATACACGGAAACCGCTGGTGCCAGCTGTGATGCCTAGAACTAGGCATGCCATCTCAGATGCTATCAATCTCAGTTGCTAAACACTCACAGCTGTACCCTTTTCTGGAGAATTACCCCACACTCACCTAGGAGGTGGCACACTGCCTACCCTCCCCAAGATGAGCAGCCCATAGCCAATGACTAACATAGGGTATAAAAAGCCAACCCCTTTACCTAAAAGTGGGACCAACTAGGGGACAATGTATGCTCCACATCTCCCCATAAGATCAGCCTGAGACCCCACATCCTTGCCAAGCTTCTGGCTCTCCACTGTTCCACTTTCTATTCTCCCCTTGTTCTGAAAGTGTATCCTCAGTAAAGTACGTACATGAGAAACTGCCTGGCATACATCATACCAGCTGGGGGGCTTATGAAAATACAGGTTTCTCAGTGTGTCTCTCAAAGTTCTTGATCAGTGGCTCAGAAAGGGTTTTTAACAAGTCCCCAGGTAATGCAAATGCTATGGACAAGAATCACTTTGAGAGTCACAGTTCTTGAGAGACTAACCAGAGATAGAAACCACCCAACCAGTAACAAGCAAAGAGATTAGAGATGGCAGAATTTAACCCTGCACCTGTCAGGACCCCTTAATTCCTGCAAACACCTGCAACCAGGAAAAATAGAACATCAGGTACCCAGAGACACACACTCATGCTCCATCCTGGGGAACGGTTCCTGATTAATATCGTTGTCTTTCACACAAGATGAGCCTCAGAAGTGAGCTGAGAGGATTGTGGCTCTTGGCTGACGAGGAGGGCAGCAGTTTAGCCTGGGCACACCCTGGCCCACTTATAGAAAATGGAGTGGGACTGTGGGTAGTGGAGGAGCCCCTGGAGAGCAGTCCAACCATGCTCTTCACCTGCACGCAGCAGCACAGGAGGCCCTGGGAGTGCTAGAGCTCTCAAGGCAGAATTCAACTGCAGGCAGAGGAAAAATAAGGTCTCAGCTTAAAGGCAGGGCAGAGACCACCTGTACTGCCACCAAAGAGAAACCAAGAGCAATCCTAGTAACTGGAGCTCTGGGAGTTGTCCTGAGTGCCGACAATCCCTTAACGGCTTCAGCAGGATGCCAAAGCCAGGCCTGTTACAGAGCCCAAAAGGACCCCACGGGGCAGCTCACTTCTCACTTCTATGGGCACCACACACACAGTGCCCAAACCACAGGCCACTGGGAGGCAAAAAAAAAAAAAAAACCCACTATCCCAATAGAAAGTGGCATGGTGGACCAGGAGTGTAGGGTGTGACCCCTTGACTATGAGCTGAACCCGTTTCCCATCTTCTTTGTTTCCGGGAAAAGTTACCCTCTTCCTGTGGCTACTCAGACAAAAGCTTTGGAGTCACCTCTGCCCCTGTCTCTTTAACACTGTGCATCTCATCCACAAGCAAATTCCAGTATCTTGTGTCTATCCCAGCCTGGTCTTAGCACTTTCACTGCCAGTGCCCTGAGTCTAGCCACCATCAGCTGCCTTCTGGACTATGTGATCGCCTTGTAACTGGTCTCCCTGAACACACACTTGCTTCCCTGAGTCAATTCTCACGGCAGCAGCCCCTGGGATCCTAAGGAAACACAAACCAGATCACAGCCTGCTTCTGCTCAGCCCCCAGGGGACTCCCACGTCCTAGAAGAAACACCAGAACTGTCAGCAGCAGCTTTGAAGGCTCTGGGCCAACTCCTGGCTTCCTCTCTCACTGCCGCCCTCCTCCCTCTTCCATGGCAGCCTCAGACCAACAGTCTGCTTCCCCCACAGGGCCTGCTTTTTCTCTGCATTCACTCCCAGAGTTCAGCGGGCTTATCTCCTATCTCTCTTCCGGATCCTCTCAGGGGCCACCCTTTCCAGAAAGGTTTTCCCCAGCACTCCTGTCCTATCAACCTCCCTGGTTTCCTTTTCCTTGAGAACTGAGGAAACAACTCTACCTCAAATCAAGGAATATTACGTGAAGAATAGGACACCACTTATGGTTGATGACAGCTGGGACAGAGGCTTCATAAGCACAGGGAGGACTTACACAGTTACTGCCCAAGCTGAAGCACCAACTGGTAAGTGGGAGCAGGTTTTGTGCAAGGGCCATACCCAGTCACCCCCTGCTGTCCAGGGCTGCTGCTCTGTCCATTGCGTGAAATGACTTGGCATATAAGACCTTCCCAGCTCTGACAGCCCATAACACTGAATTCAAGAGTCCTGAAGAAACATCTCCTTCACTGTTCCTTTTGAAACACCCAATTTAAAAATCTTTCTGAAAAAAATCTTACAAAATTAAATTTTTTATTCCATAGACTATCATACTTCAAGATTGTGTTCTGTTCTGAGAAAATATCCACCTTCCTCAAAGTGAATCCATAAATACTCGTGGAATGAACAACAAGCAGAGCTCCCTGGATTTACTGTGGCTGGCTCTGTAGGCAGACACCCCTTCCCCAAGCCCAGTCCTGCTGGCCTTGGGGATCACAGGGTTATGGGTTCCCCTGTTTCCTTACCCACACAGGGCACAGATTAAAACGAGACAGGTGAGACAGCCAGAGAAAACCACCTGGAAAAGATGAAAACCACAAAAATTCTGAGAGTGATAGGAAAGGAGGTGGAAATAGACAGTACAGAGAGATGAACAGTTTAAAACCGATAGTGACAAGGTCTTGAGTTCAATTTCTGGTACCAAAAATAAATAGATAGATAGATAGACAGATAGATAAAATAAATAAAACCTATAGTGAGAATAAAAGAAAATTTTAATGCTGCAAGAAATGGTTGTCTGAAGAACAACTGGCTCTAATTTTTTTCTCACTCTGTGGGTGATTTTTTCACTCCGTTTGTTAATTATTTTGTTGTGCAAAAGCTTTGTAATAAGGTGAAATCTCAGTTGTTGATTTGATGTAGTATTTCTCATAAGGTGGGGTTCTGTTCATCAAGTCTTTGTCTACACCTGCCTTCAAGAGTTCTACCTATTCTCTCTTCCAGCAGATTTATAAAGCACTGGGGAAAAAAAAATTTTTAACAGATGCCTCAAACTTAAAAACCCAATCAAAAAATGGGAATCTGAAATGGACACTTCTAAGAAGTACAAATGGCAAATAAATACATGAAAAAATGTCCAATATCACTGATCATTTGAGAGATGCAAATTAAAACAACACTGAGATTACATGTCACACTAGAAAGAATGGCTATTATTAACAAATCAACCAATAATAAATGCTGGTGAGGCTATAGGGAAAAAGGAAACCTTCTCCACTCTTGGTATGAGTGTAGACTGGTGCAACCATTGTGGAAATCAGTGTGGAGATTCCTCAAAACACTGGGACTAGAGGTTCCATTTGACCCAGCAATCCCCCTGCTTGATATCTTCCCAAAGGAATTAAAAAGCACCATACAACACTGATATATGCACATTCATGTTTCCAGCAGCACAATTTGTAATAGCTAAGTTGTAGAAACACCCAAATACCCATCAATCAATGAAACGATAAAAAGATATATTTTTCTTTATACAATGGAGTGCTACTCAGCCCTAAAGAAGGATAAACTTGAGACATTTAAACTAAATGAATGGACCTTCAGACCATGCTCTGAAGTGAAATAAATCAGACACATATGTGTAAATGCCACATTGTCTCTCTGGTGTGAGAAACTGAAAGTGTAAATAAGAACAAAAACATATAATAGATATTGTGAAATAGAAAGTTATTGCTCACAAGGAAAGGGAAACTGGGTGGTGGGAGTAGAAAGGAAAAGAAAAATGGAGGAAAAAAACCAAAAATGGAAACAAAGCTTTGTAAATAAGGAAGGGAAAAGAGATTGAAGAGAGTGGAGGGGAATGGGAGAAAAGGAACTATGATATATCATGTACAGATGCTATGATAAATATGACTGTTATGTATATCTAAATTGTGCCAATAAAATTAGTAAAGAAAAAAGAAGGAAAGAAAGAAAAGAAAAGAAAAGAAAAGGAAAGGAAAGAAAAGGAAACAAAGAAAAGAAACAGTTGCCCTCTGTAGTCAGCAGAAAAATAACCTCCTACCTGCCCTCATGCTAATCCCAGAAGCCCTGAATATGTTAGGTAATATGACCAGGGAGAATTAAGGTACAAATGGAATCAAGGTTGCTAAACAACTGGCTTTGAGGTGGAGAAACCAGCACGGCCAATATAGTGACTCAACAAGACCTTGTCTCAAAATAATTTGTAACTGAGTATAAAGCCCTTAGGCTCAGTCCTAATACTGAAAAATAAAAAATGTAGTAGCTACTCAGTAAGTATGTGGTAATTCATAAAAACAGTACAAAATAACTCTGGTAGTAAGAATCTAGTGGGGCGGGGGTTTAGCTCAGTGGCATAAGTGCCTGCTTGGCAAACACAAGGTCGTAAGTTAGATCCCCAGCACCAAAAAAAAAAAAAAAAAACCTTAGCCAGAGAAATGTGTTAGCTGCAAAGATGCTTGGAAATCACCCCCAGTAGCCGGATTTGATAGTTAAGGATACTGAAGCAAGAAAATGACTAATCCAGGGTGTGTTTGTCAGCATTTCATTATTGTGACAAAATACCTGAAAAAAAATCAATTCAAAAGAATGATTTATTTTGGCTCATGGTTTCAGAGGTTTTAGTCAATGGTCACTTGTCCCTATTGTTTTCGGCTTGTAGTAATGCAGAACCCCCAGGGCAGGGAGTATGAGGTGGAACAAAATTATTCACCTTGTGGAACCCAGAAATCAGAGAGACAGAGACAGAGACAGAGACAGAGAGACAGGGACAGAGAGACAGACAGAGAGATAATCTGGGGTCCCAATATCCTCTTCGAGGGTATACCTCAATTCTTCCCACTAGACCTCACTTCCTGAAGGGTATATCACTTCCCAACAGAGCCATTACGTGGGGACAGAGCCTTCAACACGTGGCCTTTCAAAAATGTTGCATATCCACATCATAACCCAGAGTGGACTACTGAGTGAGGATGAAATGGAGACTGTGAGGCTTACAAAGCCCTGGCTGCCAGGTCCTGCAGCCCCTTCCCAATTTCTCCTCCAGGTCACTGCACCAGGCTACTACAGCCTCGAATGCACTCTCATGTTTCACTTGTGATAATTCTACTTTTCTAGGGCAAATTTCTGGCATTGAAGGGAAAAGCTAGACTCTCTCAGTCAAACTAAATGTAAGCAGATTTCAACTCCATGTAAAGATTTTTAACACTCAAAATCCTGCAGTGGTGCTGCAGAAGAAGTGAGCTCTCCAACACTGGAGGTGTTCAAGCTGAAGCCAGTCATGACCTACAGACCACAAAAGGAATTTTACTAAAGGATGAAGGAGACACCTTTTGTTCAAGTATTCAGCAAATTCTGGAGCTGGTTTTCTGGCTTCACATGCCTGTTCTGTCTCTTACTAAGTGTATAAACCTGAGCAAATGAAATAACTTCTCTGAGTCTCCTCATCTGCAAAATAAGAGTTATGATAGTACTGCCCTCACAGAAACCTTATGGAAGTAAAAGAATAAGTTTTTCTAGAAGACTTAGAATTGTGTTTTATAAAGATAAGCTAATATCAAAAGTTTCTTTATCCTTTGGTTGCTTATGTTGTCATCAGTGGCAATAGGAGTAGCATGCAGCAGTATTTACTGAATGTCTTCTGGGCACAAGGCCCTGCTCCTCATGCAAATATAAAGGTCTCTGCTTTGGGAAACTTATCTTATACCATGGAAAAGACAAATAATGGATAAGAAAAATAACTGAAAGACTCTCAGCTAAAGGCAGGTGTTATGAAAATAATAAAATAGGGTGGAGATGATAGCACAGAGGTGAAGTTAACCAAAGAGACATTTGTAATGGTGGGAAGGGACAATGGCGAGACAACTGGGGAACAACAGGGCTGTCACAGCAAAGAGGTCAAGCAGGCTGCCGCCAAGCAGATATAAGCTGCATGGGTTGGGTCAACAGAAACAAAACAGGTTGTTAGAAAGAATAGACTTGTAGATAGATAGCTATGCCAACTCTGAAAGCACTGGGGAGAAGGAGGCAAGGCCATAGAAATCAAAAATGTGGCCATGTGGCTTTCAGGGAGGAAACGAGGCAGGGAGACAAGTCAATGAAATGAACCAGAGAGCTCCAAGACACCTATATGTCTATGTGAGAATGCAATGAAGAGGAAATGTGGTTTCATAAATCAATAGGGAAAGAGCAGATTGTAGGTTAGATGGTGCTGGAAAAACTGTCTTATTACTAAAAAAGAAAAAACAAAAGTAGATCTTTTCATCCCAACAGATACAAAAGATTAAATATATAAATGTGAAAGTTAGGACTGGAGAGAAGACAAGATGGCCGGTCAGTGAGCATCAAAATACAAAGCCTCCCAGGAGAAACAACTCATTTGCCAGAATAAAACACCCTGGAGAGACCCAGACAGAGGGAGATGGATCCTCTTGACATGGGAAGAAATTAAAATGTAAAAAAGTTCATCAAATACTTCGGGACCACAACTGAAACAGCTAAAAATTACAGCACACAGCGTTTTCATTCGTGGTGACCCACCAAGTTTGCAACGGGCTGAATCTGCGCCAGCCGGCAGAGCCGCCCAAACTCATTCCCACCGCCACTCACAGGAAGCACAGCAGTGCTGAAGTCGGGGGTTGGTGAGCCCCATGGAGAGTGGAGCCAGTGAAGGGACCTTCATTAATCCACAGTCAGTGCTTGGAATGAGACCCCCTTGCCATGGGAAGGGCACGACCAAATGGGCAATATGCTGGAATTGGACAGGAGGAGCCTGAACTGGGAGCGACAGTGACCTCAGTTGGTTCCTCCCTCCCAAGAGCAGATTCATGGGATTTGCTTGGACTGGGCTGCACCCCTGGCCGGGACCCAATGAGCTGTCCCAAATCGTTTCCCTGTGCCTAGCACGCACTGAGCACTGATGGGGTGAAGGCACCTGAAGTTTGGCTGGCCCAGTGGGGAGGGGCAGGCAAACACAGCTGCTGCTTTCACCTCAGTGACAAGAGCAGGCAGGAGAGGGCGGAGTTCCCTTGCCAGCGTTCCCTTGCCAGGAGGAAACGTAGCCAACAGGGAAGGGAGCTGGGACTTGCACTGTAACCCCTGTGGAGGAAGCCAGGGCCATGACAGGAGAGAGAGGCAGGAGGAGGACCACAGCCCAGAATCCTGAGAGCACTGATCTAGGAGAAGGAAAAACAAGGGAGACTGAGGGCAGCAAACATACATCAGACATGGCTTCAATGGACATTAAGGGATATCTTTAGGACCTTGTAGACGAGCTCAAAACTGAAATATTAAATCAGGTAAAGCAAGATATTAGTAGAGTAATAAAAGAAATGCTTTCAAGAAGCATCTCTCAGGGTGATACAGATGGAACAAGGGAGGAACACAAAAAAAGGAGAGAAACATTCGATAAAGAATATAAAGAAAATATTCAAAGAGACTACCAGGAAATTAAAAACTCCATTGAAAGCTGGCAAAATGCCTTAAAAGAAACTAAGGATAGACTATCAGAACTTGAAGACAAGTTTGCAATGTGTGATCATGAAAGGAACGATCTCTTAAAAATAACAAGGAAACAGGCAGTAACAATACAAAGGCTAGAAGATGACAAGAGAATCTACAATTTAAGAATAAGAAATGTGGATGAAGAAGCAGGAATACATACAGGTGAATTACAAAGTCTATTCACAGAAATAATTAAGGAAAACTTCCCAAGCATGGGAAAAGAAAATGATACTTGGTTATGTGAGGCATACAAAACTCCAGCCACCTACAACCAAAACAGAGCTACACCCAGACATATAATAATCAAGATACTAGAAATTCAATATAAGAACAGAATATTAAAAACCATCAGAGAAAAGAAACAGATTACCTATAAAGGTAAGCCCATCAGAATCATGGCTGACTTCTCAACACAGACCATCAGATAAAGAAGAGCTTGGAGTAAAGTATTCCAAGCCCTGAAAGAAAATAACCTCCAGCCCAGATTGGTGTACACTGCAAAACTGTCACTAGAAATTAATGGAGAAACAAGATGCTTCCATGATAAAGAGGAACTGGGGGAGTTTGTGACCACCAATCCAACCCTACAGAGAATACTGAAGCACAGTCTAGAGAGAAAAAAAAAAATACCAGTATTTTAGGAACAGTGGCAGAAAGGCCTCACTGAGTGGGGCAGGCAGTAGAATGAAAGAGAAAACTAGACAAACAATGGCAGAAAAAATAGCATAACAGAAATGAGGCAGAGAAGGATAACTAGAATCGCTAACATAGATGGCCTTGATACTATTGTTAATAGTGCATCAGGATTTAAAACCCACATTACTCACACTACTCTGCTTAGATGGATTACATTCTGTTCCAGTCATTCTACCTGTACTAGATTTGAGAGCACAGACAGCAATCCCAAAAATAACAGGATATAGCATGGTAATCATCTTAATTTCCTATTAACTTAATCTAAAACTCTGTAAAACCTACACTGTTTTACCATGACTGATTGTAATCAAATCTGGCTTGTTAGATCGGTGTTTGTTTCTTTTTTATATATTTTTGTTTTTATAGATCGCTGTTTTGTATTGATAGATTTTGTATTGATAGATTCAAAGATGTTATGATTGATAGTATCAAGTCTGAGAGTATAGGCAACTGCACTTAAGATGACAAGATTCACTAGAATATCCACTATGGTTTGATTATTACCTACCTTTGAAGTTTTATACTGCGTACAATGTTTTATTTTTACTATTATTGTTATTTACTGCTTTACTCAATTATACTGCTATATTCAATTATGCCTGATGATATAGACATTCTATTGAAGATAATAAGAAACAACACAGTAATCATTGTAGATCACCTTGTACTGTAGTTTTATACGACTTTTTGGTTTCATGTTTTTATAGGAATTTGTTTTGTTTTGTCTTGCTAAGTTTTGTTTTTCCCTCTAATACAGAAAGGATAGAAATACATGTAGAGATTCATGCATGCATAGCTGTTTACACTCTCACTGTTTGACTATCTACTTCATATGCTTTAATTTTGTAACTTGGACAACTATTTCTTAGAGATCAATATGTAATTTATTAACTATTAATTTCTTATTATCTTTTTTTGGAATTCTGTATTATCTCTAACCTTTACATGCTTTTATTTCTCTTTAAATAAAAAATTAAAAAAAAAAGAATGGACTAAGAAGTTAATAGAAAAAAGAAAATATCATTAAAAACTAAAATCAAGAAAAAAACATAATGAAGAACACTTTAAAAAATTTAAATCATATACCAAAAAAGAGATTAGTTATATCAAAATGAAGATTTTATATTCAACAAACAGACATGAGAAAGTTGTTAGACAACAGAATGAGAAAAGGTATTGTACAAAGTTGAAACTAACAAGAAGTCAATGTCTACTGAAAAGAAATTAAATTCTCTTTTAAGGGAGGCAACATAAACCAAAGTCTATGTAGTCATCCATACATAATATCTGATTTTGGTCAAAATTACCAGGAATGGAAAGAAATAGGACAAAATGATCAAAAATAAAAATAAAAAGAGACAACTACAGGAATCTAGGCATCAGAGTTACTAGATGGAGACTTTAAAATGATACTGAATAGTACACTTAAGAAAATAAAGATAAAAAAGGGAATTTCAAAAAGAAGTTAAATGTTTGTCAAAGTTAAAATTCTATAATGGAAAAATTAAATAATTGAAATTAAAAATTCATTAAATGAGCTTAATAGCACATCAGGCATGATAGAAGAGAAGAAACTTACATTGGAAAATAGATCAAGATAAAATATCCAAATTTGAAGTACAGAGGAAAAAAATGAGAAAGAATATTTTAAAACTACAAAACTCAAAAACAGCAAAAAGATGTATTATATGTGTTACCAGAGTGCCAAGAGAAAAAAGAATAAGATGGAACACGCGTGCGCGCGCACACACACACACACACGCATGCGTGCATGCACACACAGTGTAACTGAAATATACAATGAATGCTTAAATGTTTTTAACATATTACAGTGAAAAACACATCATCATTTAATCAAAATACTTCTCTCACTTCAAACACATTTATTCCATAATTTTTGCCACTTTCTGAAGCAGTTGCAGAAGTCTCTTTCTCATTTCTGAGTCGTGATGAAAAATAAAGTGACTACCACTGTCTACTGTCATCCAATGAGTATCCGGGCTCACAGAAATACTACGGTGTGCCCTCATCTACCTTAGCTGCTAGGTCTGGTGCTGTATGACTTCTGGCTGTTCTCCCACGCCAAAATGAGCATGAAAGGTAAATGTTTTGAATCAGTTTAGGACACTGAGGCAGCCATAATCATACAACTAACAACTCTCAGAAAGGAGATCTTCCAGAACTGCTTCACAGAGTGGCAAGAAAATGAGATAAGTGTGTTCAAAGCAAAAGGGAGTATTTTTAGGGGTATTAATGGAAATGTATTTTATTGCAACAATTTTTTATTTAAACATTCACCATAGTTTTAGATCATGCTGATTATAATCAGAGTAGAAATAAGCTAGAAATCAAAAACAAAATTGTAACCCGGAAAAATACTCCCAAATACTTCAAATTAATATATATCTAAATAACCCATAAGTCAAAAAAGAAATCATAATAGGAATGATAAAAGATTTCAACTAAATTCTATGAAAATGTAACATATTAACTTGTAGACTACATAGAAAGTGTTATTTAGAAGGAAATTTACAGACGCAAAAGATATTACAGAACAAGAAGGTTGACAATCTGTTATTAAAGATCCATATGAATAAACTAGAGAATAATAGCACATTGAACTAAAGAAAGTAAACGGAATAAAAGAATCAATATCATTGCAATAGAAAATAAACATATGAAACCAAAAAGTGATTCTTTAAAAATACTACACAATCAATAGATTCCTGGTAAGAGGACAGTAACAAGACAGGGATATCACAGTAAATTTTACAAACTTGAAAGTAATAAGAGGACACTATGTAATTTTATGCCAATAAATTTAAAATATAAATAAAGCTGTCAAATTCCTTTTAAAAATATAACTTGCCAAAACTGACACAAGAATAGGAAATTCTAATTTAAATAATTTTTAATTGAATGCATAGTTTAAAACCTTTCAAAGTCTTCCCAGTAAACTCGGTGTTTAAGGGAGCAGTAGGGCCAATCTTACACTGATTTGTGTAATATAGGGCCAGATCCTGACAAGGGTGATGCAAAACGGAAAATTTGCCAGCAAAGTTGTGGACTTATGCACAAAATTCCTATACAAAATATTAATAAATCCAATGATATGCAAAAAGAAAAGATATCATAGCCAAGTGGGGATTATTCCAAAGTATAAGGTTGGTTCTACATTCAAAATCAATCAGCACAGGAACCATCCAGATCTATTATGAAAGAATAAAAGTCACAGCAGGGCAAAAGAAATAAAAATAATGCTGAAAGGATCTCTGTCAGAGCTGACACACTATGGTATCTAGAAACACAGGAAACCTGTTACCATACCAGCCAGTCCATGTGGCTGCAGATATGTTTTGAGACCACCTGCTAACACCTTCCTCAGCTGTGGAGAGAAGTGAGCGGGACCTGGGAAAGTTCCCTGGGAAGGTTTCTGGATGTGTGACTTCAGGTTCTCTTTCTGGTTGACCCCAGTCATCCCTGCTCCATAGCTTTGCCATGAGAGACCAAGAAGCCATCAGGACCCAGACATATGTGAAAGGTGGTGCTTCTCTGTAAGAAGCCATGACCTTAACACACTCACCTGAGAGGTGAGGGCTGGCTGCCCTGACGTTTGAATGCTCTTTCCAGCCTCTCCTGGGTCAACCTGGGATTCCCACCAGGCAAGTACAGTTTTGAAGGCATCCTCTCAGCCTCTGTGTGGCCATCCACTACTGGTTCGTTCTCTGAAAGACCTCTGGATGGCTCTCTGTCTCGTGGGGACAGCCCTTTGCTGGGCAGGTGGGAAGGGCTGTCTGGGATGGTTTTCTGCTTTTCCTTGGATGGTTCTCTAAGCTGGCTCAGGGAACTCCTGGAGATGGAGCCATTGTTGGAAGCAGGGACCTCCTGAGGGGCTAGATGTGCTGAGGTGCCACTTGAGAGGTCAGGCACCATGGGGCTGTCCTCCTCCTGGGGTTCAGTCTTGCTGCTTGAGGTCAGAGATCGTCTCAAAGAGCGTTTGCAGAAAGAAACCTGTGGGAGTCAGGTCAGAAATTGTGAGGATTTCCTTCCAGGAAAGCTGGGGAAATATATTATAGGTTAGCCCATGGCAACCCCTACCCAGGAATGAATGTTCCCACCCCCAACTCTTTCCCTTAAAATCCTACATATTCTGTGGGGACTCATTCAAATGCCTCTGCCACTGTGATGCCCTGGCTAATGCACAAATCCCAAAGCACCCACAGCTTCTCATGACCCTCCCGAGCAGGTGCATATGTGGCAGGGAAAGTACTGCTCCAGTTTCTAAGCCCTGCCTCCCCCTGCTGGCTGAGTCATCTGTGGCAGCTATTTACCTTCTCTGACCCTCATGTCCTTGACTAGTGATGGAACTAGTTCATAATCAATCCACTACCTGCCATTTCTAAACCCCAAAACCTGGAAAAAAAAGAAACTTCCTTTTGGACTCCTGTGATAAATCCTTCTCAACCACGGTGAGATTGTTCTAGTCTTTATAAAGTACAAGTACCCTCACACTTCTGTTTTTGTTTACTGGAGGTTACCGCCAACCCTGCTACACGCATTGTGCGGTTTATGCACTCTACTTATATCCTGAAATCCACAGATTTCCGAAACACATCTGGAGCCCAAAAGGGAATGAGGAACCTGTAGTACTTAACCTCCCACGAGTTTTCACAGTGAGGGTTAAATAAGGCACTAGCAGGATGCCAGGCACACCACAGCACTCAACAATCAGTCCCTGCTCCCACTTACTTGTCCCCATTTTCATTTCCATATGGCCCCACCCCACCCATGGTAGCCAAGGAATGGCAGAAGCCAATCTTCACTCATCTCTGCGCCCACAGTGCTCCTACCCAGGTCAGCAGCCTAGGCTTCCTAAGCACTCAACTAAGCATTGCTTAGCTTTTGAAATAAAAGAATTCCAAAGGAATCAACTGGAATGCTTTATTCCAATCAATGACTAATTGAGGAAATGGGATCTCTGGTTACTACTCAAAGGCAGGCAGGGGAGAGTAGAGGGATAAAAATAAACCTACTGAACTTCTCCATGGTTTTAATTTCAGGACCATTCAGTTTTTCCAGAAATAATTCAGGGCCAAATGGAAGCCTAGGATGGAATGAGGAGAGCTAATTTTATAGTGTTCTTGCCTAGTGGAAATTACCAGGCACTGTGAACCTGCTCCAAAAACTGCCAAGGGCATCCCTTGCCCAAAGCAAGGAAGACATTAGTCACCATCCCTAAAAAGACTCAAATTTCTGGCATAACAGAGCACTGCCTCTTACCTCATATCTCATCATTAAGTACAAAGCTGATCTAGTGGTAAAAAATGATGAAATCTTACAAACTTTGGCTCCTTTCTCTTGAGCAACCCATAGCTATGGCCAAAGCACAAAATACCTTCCAGAAAATCTGGGGAAGTTCTACAGAAACACACCCTTCAGTTTCCTTCACAGGATTCAGATGCTACAGGGTGGAAACTTCAGCTCTCCAAACAACTACTAAAGGAGAGGTTTGCAGCAACACCTTTAGTAGTAAGGCAGGTCCCTGTCATCTCCTCATACCACAGTTAGGAGGGCAGTCTCAGCTGCACAAAGGAATGATTAGAATTTCATGGTAAGACAGGACCCTGGTGTTCATGTGGTCCACTGGTTCTCAAAGTGTGGTCCAACAACTCTAGGGGTTCCTGGATGCTTAGAGAACTAAAAACTATTTCCATAGTCATTGCTATGGTTCAGATATGACTTGAGTGTATCCATCAAAGGTTCATACTGCTGGAAGTTTGGTTGCCAGTGTGGTGGTGTCAAAGCAATGAAACCTTCAAGAGATGGGGCCCAAGTATAAACATCATGGAGGCAGCATCCTTGAAAAGGATCAGGGCTGGTCTTGTGGGGTTGGGTTAGCTCCCACAAGAATGGATCGTTATAAGGGGGTCTAGCACCTCCCCTGGGTCCTTCTTCTAGTCACACAGCCTGGCCCTCCTGCATATACTTCCACCATGATGCCATCGTATTATGAAATAGTCAGAACGCCCTCACCAGAGGCCATGCAGAAGGGCCCTCCAACCTGAGAATTTTGAGCTAAACAATCCTCTCTTTTATGTATTACCCAGAATTAGGTTATTTTGTTACAGCAACAGAAAAACCAAAAGTATCAGTAATAATATGACACAATTTGACTTTATCATGATGTTCGCTTTTTATGCAGAACAATAGTGAGTAGAAACTTGGCTCCAAATGTGGATCAAGGCAGTGGCACTGTTCTGGCCTGTATCTAGATGTCCCCTCAAAGCCTCACGTGGTCAGAGATGGGGCTGAATCTAGGGTGTGTGATACTGGGATCATGGATGTGATGCTGAGATTGATTTGTGGTGTGATGCTAGGATTAAGGCTGCCCTACCCTTGATGTGGATTCCCTAAGGTGAGTAGCCTGGATAGGATATAAAGGACAGAAAGAGGGCTGCTGCTTGTCACCTTAGTCTGCTGCTTACTGCATTGCTGCCTTCTGCCTGCCATGAATTGTTTCCCCTCTGCAATGCACCCTGCCAAGTCACCCTGCCTTGGAGCCAAACAACTCTATGAACTGAAACCTTTGCAAACTGTGAACTACAATAAACCTTTCTTCCTTTAACTTTGTGTGTTGGGTATTTTGTCTTAGCAACAAGAAAAGTAACTAATACAGACATCAAACTTTACCAGAGCTTGAGGTATTCTTCATTGCTATAAACTGGCAATACAAATGAATACATAAAACACGTATTTCACTTAAGAATGTCCATGCTGAAGCATAAGAATTGTTAAATTTATTCAATCTAGGCCTAACATCTGCTGAGTGCAAAAGGTGGTGGTAAGTGTTTGGGGAACCATTTAAATTTTGAGCGAACTTACTGTTATTTTCATGGAAACCAATGAGAGACAAACCATGGTGGTTCAGACTTGGATTTTTGGCACAAATTTCTTAGAAATAATTTGAGTCTGTCATATCAGGGCAAACAAATGGTGTATTGTTTCTAGATAAACTACAAGCTATTGGGTAAAAATCAGAATTTTGAAAAATTCATGTCCACTAGCGTCAGCCTGACAGCTTTGCAGTACTTAACAACGTTTTTGATAAGTTGAGTGATAACATGAACAAATGAGAATTATTTTTGTAAAATGAAATGTATTCCCACTTGGATCATCTATATAACTCAGTAAACAATATTTTCCAAGTGACTAACACATCATGTTACTAAATTATGCAAGAATAAAAGACTCAATGTGTGAGAGAGATTAGGGGAAATTGATAAAGCATAAAATGTTCATTGATATTGTTTAAGATTCCACATCAAATAACTACAATTTGTCTAAATTTAGGGTGGTATCAAAGAAGAGTACACCTGGTTTTCTGAAAAGGCTGTATTAAAGTACTTTTCAATATTTTTAAAATATGTTTCCCAATGCTTATCTGAGGTTACACTTTCTTCATACACTTCCATCAAAATACCGTATTTCAATAGACCAAACTCTGAAACAAAAACGAGATTTGAACTGACTTCATCTAAGCCAGACTGTGAAGAGGTTTTTGGTGATTTTTTGTTTTTTGGGTTTTGGGGGGTGTTTTTTGTCTTTTTGAGACAGAGTCTAACCATGTAATTCAGACTGGCCTTGAGCTCACTTTGTAGCTGAGACGGGTTTTGAACTCACAAAGATTCTCTTGCCTCAGCCTCCTGAGTGCTGGGATTATAGGCGTGAGCCACCACATCTGTCTTAGTGAAGAAATTTGAAAAACAAATATAAAACAATGTTATTCATCTCATTAATCTTTTCTTGTTTGGAAAATAGAGGCTTTTTTTTTGCTAAAATAGGTTGTGTGAAATGTAATGAGTTTACTACTGTTGTTTTAATGGATTAATAAGTAAATATTTTTTAATTTCTCAGTTTTAATTTCTTATAGAAGAAATGTCAATAGATAATATCCATTCAAACAAAAGATCTTAGGCTCCTTTGTAATTGCATTAGGAGTATGAAGTGTTTGCAGCGAAGAAGAAACCAAAAATATAAAAAGGACGAGTGTGTCCAGGCTCCTGAATCTGTGGATGCATGTGGGAGCAGAGAGTGGGCACCTCTTGAAAGGAGGCTTTTTGGGGAGGGTCCTCATGCTCCCCCACAGTACTCCTCTTGGCAAATCACTGCTGCTGGTAGACTGAACCTCCCCAAGGGGAGCTTATGACTCTGCTTTGGCAAAGTTTCCTTGACTAGTAGATATCATCTGTTTTAGTGCGTATTTCAATATAAATGTCAACATTTCACTCCAAAAAAAAAAAGAGTATGAAGTGATTCTGAGACTATAAAGCTTGAGAGCTGCTGCTATAGTTTCTCAACCAGATAGGACTACATCTACCATGTTCCCAAAAGACAGCACTTCCCTTTGACACAATTAGTCTCATCCCTTCCAAAACAACCTGTCCTATTGAAGTGGCTCTGACTCACTCCAGCATGGGGACCAGGCCATCAGGTGAATCTACACCACTCAGTCCAACAAGACCAACAAGCACATACCATGTGCTACATACAAACAGCATGCACTCCCTGCTCTCAGAAAGCTTACAAAGCAAGCCCAAAGTAGCCCAAAGGGGTACCCCCATATGCCACTCCAGTCCATCCACCGGAAGTAGCCACTCAAGGTACCCAGAAGGTTCTGAAAGTCACACCAGGGTCTGATATAAAAAAGAGCACTGAGCCATAGCTACAGCATCAGAAAGGCAGTCAAGAGGCTACACTGGCCATCCAGAGACTAAGGTCTTTCTACTCCCATGTTTGGAGAAATTTCTTACACACTGCCAGCAAGACTTCTTTTCACAGGATTAAACATCTCCAAATCTTACAATTGTCTCTACTCTTCCCCTCCTCACAACCTTTCCTCTGGACATGGTCTAGTTGATGAATGTCCTTCATGGCCCCTCCACAATGAGACACTTAGGACAGGACATGGTATAAAAACATGGCCTGAACTATGCAACGAGGAGCAGATGCTCTCTCCCTTGATCTGAACACAAAGATGCAAGGTCACAAAAGCATGAATGTCCCAGACTCTGAGGGCCTTAGACAATCACCTAACCAAAGAGACCAAAGCCAAGAGAAATAAGAACTTTGATCAAAGACCCCACAGAATGGAGGCAGAGGCAAGGAGAGGGCCCACTTGTTTACGTCCGAATGAGTTAGGAGAACAGAGCTGGCACCTACATTTCAGCAGAGCACGTGCAGGTAAGTGTGAGTGTGGTGGCAGCCATGAACAGGCACAGTCTTATCTTAGGTTTGCTCAGGTTCCTGATGCTGTGTTGTGTACTCTGTGTTTGGTTTAGCTCCATTTTGCTGCTTATTGTTTTGTAAACTCCTTTTGCACTTTTCTCCATTTGGCTAAATCTCTCCATTTAATGAGACCATACATGGTCTCTCCTTAAAGAAGACTACAAAACAATGTTATATTTTCAGAAATCTTGAAAGAGAAAAAAAAGCAGAATAAGTGAAACTATAAAGTTGAGGGTTTCTATGCTTTAACTACTATGTTTTTTTTTAAAAAAAATTTTTTTAAAGATGTTCTCTAGATTTGAATAGGTTCCTTACTTCTGAATTAAAAAAAAAAAAAAAAACATGGTAAATGTGTTTCCACCCAGCAAAGGAATACAAAGCTATGACATCCATCTCATAAAGGGAAAACTGAGGGCAGGGAAGGGAAGGAGATGACGTGAGAGACAGGTAAGAAGCAGACAGGTACTCTTCCCATGCCCACACACAGACTCCCCCTTCATGAACTGTCCTGTGGGCATCCTAGAAAACCAGGCTGTGCTGTAGCCCTGTTCTTATTCCCCAGTCTCTCAGCAAGGGAGAGAGCAGCCCCACCTGTGAGGAACTGGCCATGGGTCCAGTCATCATGCCTCGGACAATCAGGCCAGACTTGGGCCTGCTCTTCTCTCCTGCCCTCTTCACATCAGTGCAAGGATCCAGCAAGTGAAGCTTGTCCATCTTTGCCCACGCAGATGCCAATGGGGTGCTTTCATCTGATACCGTGTGCACAGGTTTACTTTTGTGTGGGGAACTTTTGAATGACAAATTTATATCCCCATCAAGACTGTCTTGTCTACAAAAAGAAATAATTCCATTAAAACAGACTCCCCAAAAGAATCAGAAATGACAATAATAAATTCCACAACCATGGTCACTCAGAGCAAGCCCACTCATATATATGTATGTGTATTCCTAATCAGTCATTGTGTTATGATGAAAGGTAAGTAACAAAAAATGCTCTGATATCAGAGAATTTTACCCAACAAACATAACAAATAAGCAAAAACAAAATCAGAAATGATGGTCTGTTATAGACTCCCTCAAGTCCTTGCTTATCCAGACCTGGGTGATCCAGGAAAATCAGAACCCTGCAAAACAGTCCTGGGATGTATATGGAGTGATGGCATTCGCTGACTGTTCAGGAAAGTTGGACAGGTGTGCCAAAATATGTGTGTGTGAAGGAGGGGAGTGTTAGTCAGAGAGAGATGAGGAGAGATATAGGAAGAGGAATTGAGAGTGAAAGCCAACAAGTAGCGATAAAGAACAAGAAAGGCCAAGATATGAAACAAGAGACTCAGGTAAAGAGGAGCCGTACCTAGGTTTGCTCAGAAGCCAGCACTCCCCTGACAGCCCAGCTGTGTTCTACCCTGGGCCCATTGTATGCATGTGCACTGACACCTGCTGTATGCCAGGCCACCCTCCAAGACTGAGTCATACTTGAGAGCAGCAGCTGGTGCATCAGTCAGAAGGGACTGGAGCCATCTTGCAGAAAGCCATCCTGTATCAAGAGACTGAGCAGACAAGAAAGCCCTGAAAGGGAGCACCAGGCTGAGCAGAAGGCCTGTAAAGCAGGACAAGCCCAGTTGGGCAGGCAGGACTGGTCACAGGTAGAGTTTTACAAGTTACCCTATGGAGTTTGGCTTTGCTCCTGAAAGCTGCATGGAAGAGCCCGTCAGCGTGTTAGGAAGAAGCAGCCTGACAGACTTGTTCTGTGGGAAGTGCCCACTGTCTCATGCCGGGCATGGATTTAAGGAGAAGAGGTGCACAGGGAGAGGCTGGGGGTGTGAATAAGGCCATTGCCAACAGCGAAGGGAGGGGCTGGTGTCACTAGGGAGCCAATGAGGGGGATACAGAAAACGACAGGGAAGGAGGAATAAGGGAGGACAGCCAAGGGCTGGACTTGAACTTCTTCACTGCTGCCTTTTCTTTTTGGTTTCTTGAGATATTTAATTTTTCAGCCACATAAATGCCTGTGGAGGGGACCACTTTCTTCATGCCTTGAGCTACCAGTTTTTATCAGTCCCACCCTTTGGCAGTTTGACACACAGGCCCTAAGCTTTAGCTGCCCTCAGGAAATGAAATACTTTTCTGCCCAGTAAGGAAAAATGATCCTTTCTCCCAGAAGTCAAACTCGATATGGGTGACTTTTGGGAAACTACCCATAGGATGTTAACAGTTGTAAGTTAATGTTCTCCAGATGATAGAGTTTCAATTAAGAATGCCAGATCGTTTTCTTCCTGAAAGCTCCATAGACTTTATCTTTCAGATTTTCCCCATTTCTACAGTGTTTCACTACCTTTTAGAATATTATATTATACTCTTGTTTTTTTTAAAAAAAAGTCAAAGCAGGGCCCTGAACCTTAGGTGTTTCAGAATATAAAATACACAATTTTAGTAATCAGTATCCTCCATCACAAAATGGTTCATTCTCTAGAAGAATATAATGGGTCTCCACAGCAGAGGTTTTGAAGCAGAGAGTACAGGAAGCTAAATAGTGACCTTCCGCCCACAAGATGCCCAAGTCCTGATCTGTGTGATCTGTGAATATATTACTAACTTACACAGTAAAAGTAAATTTGTAGATGTGGTTAAATTAAGCATCTTGAGATGGGAAGATCATCATGGGTTGTCTGGTGGGCCCAGTACAATCACTAGGGCCCTTGACGGAAGGTGACAGGTAAATAAAAGCAGTAAAGTTAACAGAGTTCTTTTAGTAGTAGTTAGGCAGTGTAAGAGCACAAGCCTGAGAGGTGTGCCTGAAGGTGGAGAAAGGGACCAGGAGCCAAGGGAGGTAATTTTCTAGCAGGCCAGAAAAGAAACGCAATGGGTTTTGTCCTCAAATTCTCCAGACAGAACTGGCCCTCGGATACCCCTCTTCCACTCAGTGAGACTGACTCTGGACTCCTGACCTCCAGAACCATAGAGAATCATTTCACATTGTAGCTGACATTTACAACCAGTAGACTTGAAATAAAGCAGATCGCAGAATTCTCAATGACATCGGTGGACCTCATTCTATTAATTGTAGGCATTAAGACCAAAACCTGAGATTTTTCAAATAAGAAGGAATTCTTCCTCACACTGTAAACCAGGAATCCTGTCTGAATTTCTAGCATCAGGCCCTGCCCTACAGAACACAGGCTTCCCAGTTCCCACAACTACATGAGCCAACTCCTCAAAATAAACCTCTTTATATAATCTTACGTATATGTGTATGTGCGTACACATCTATATACAGGGGCAGGCCCAGCCTCTAATAATTCAGCTTACCATTTTTCAATTTGACAATGATGTGAAAGCATTAGACATTCAGCAGAAATCATACTTTGAATTGTGAGTGTTGATCTTTTCTAGTGATATATAATACAGTACTCTCTGGATGCTGGTCTGTGACAGTGAGCTTCGAAACAGTGGATGCTCTACAGTCTGTGCTGCTGCTACACTTTAATGCTCTGTAGGTTAAGTGAACTGAATGTTTTTTCAACAGGATATTTCAACTTACAATGGGTTTATCAGGACATAACCCCATCACATGTCAAAAAGCATCTATATATGCTATTGGTTCTGTGTCTCGGGAGAATACTTGCTGTTACAACCACCAAGCTAGAGCAGCAATAGAAGTAGGGTAAGTAGAAAGAGATACCTGGCCTTGCTCATTTCTGCCAGTGACGTTTTCCATCCTGCGTCTTCATCTGAAAAGTCATATATATTCACCAGCGTGGTCTCTGAGCATTTCAACGGCAATTTGTTAGTTTTCTTTGGAACTGAGAGTGCAGTGATTGAAGTTTCTTGGTTTAAATTTTTATCTACATTTCCAGAGTAATCCAAAAAATATCTAGTGATGAGTTCAAGGCTTGTTTTTAGAGGATTTTCTTTTGCCTATCATTGGGAGGTGGGAAAAATAGTTAATCATGGGTACCACTTCAGGGAAGGTTAAAATGATGGCTCTTACAATTCTTTGACATAAATTTATTGACTTCTCACTCATTCATACATGCTTTCAGCAAACTCACACTGGATTGCCTATTGCATAAGGCAGGTGCTGTGTTGGCTAAGGATGCAGAGATGAAGACAAAGTCTCTACCCTGAAAGAACTACCGTCCAAGGCGTGAGCCAGTCAATCCAGTGAACCATTACAATAAAATGTGATGTGAAGAGAGGAATGACCAAGCAAATTTCCTCTATAAGCAAATTCTCCTGCAAATAACTTTTAAAATACTTATCCTTTCATTCAAAATAATTTAGGTCTATAGAGAACACTAACTCTGTAGTTCCATAAACATCTGAGGTCTGCATATTTTCTTAGTCTGTGACCTCCACATTTAATGTTAAACACCAGCAGTTGTAGAGACAACTGGAACAGAAAGCTAATATGAAAAGCATAAAAATCCAGGTGTGGTGGCACAGGGCAGTCATCCAGCACTTGGAGGGCTGAGGCAAGAAGTCAAGGCCAGCCTGGGTTAGGGGTGAGTTCAAGACCAGTCTGAATCAAAAAGCAAACAAACAAAAAGGATTTGCCAGAAATGCTTGTGCTGTCTCAAAAAAAAGAAAGAAAGAAAAGAAAAAGAAAAGAAAAAACACACACTGTCAGAACTGATTCATTTTATACTCTAAATCAAAAAAAAAAAAAAAAAAAACTCCATTACCCCTTGAATCTTTCTAAGCCAGAATACACAGAATCCCCAACCCCTACACACACACACCCAATCATTTGGACAGACATAGCTATCCAAACAAAGATGCACAGACTGGCCTCACGCACCTGTTATGCATCAGTCTCCACCTCAAGTGAATGTAAACCATCCCCCCACGCCCAGCCACCCTGCCTTCCCACCCCCTCATTCTGCTGAGCTGTGCCCAGACAAGAGGTGTCAGGGACTTTTGCAATCTAAGAGTGGTAAAGCATCTGGCAAAGAGCAGACTTCAGTGCATGCCCAGTCCTTCCTCTGTTATTTCTCTGATCCGTGCTGCAGAACTCTGACCAAGATCATGGCCAGTGGACTATAACCAAATTCCACAGCCTGATCTGATAAGATCTAGGGGTTGTTTGTTTACTCACTTCTTTTGGCATGAAACCAAAAAGAAAAGAAAAAAAAGCCCATTTTGCCTAAGTCAGAAGCTTACAATGCAAAGAAATAAGAAAAGATATAATTTATTTCAATTTCTTGATTTTTTTCTCAGTAAAAGAGCTATATAGCCCTGAGTTGTCTGGAATATACCTTAGGGGACTTCATAGCACTTGTTCACAGCAGACACATAGCCTTTATATGAAGCTAGATACTGTTTTTCAAAACTTCAATTTTAAATAATCATTTTAATTTATCATATACCTAAGAGGGAAAACAAGCTATTAAAAATATTACCATTAAATTGCTTTCCTAGGATCATGCTAGCTTTGGGATGAGTGAATGGCAAAATTATTATGCAATAAATAGACTAATAAGCCCATTTTTCTTTAAACCATATACTCCAACTTATTGTATTGTTATGGTTTGTGTCTGGGTGTCCCCCACAGCCTCATGCAGTCATGAAGGCTGCCGAGTTTAGCATTTGTGATTGTCTAGCACTGGGACTGGTGGTGTAAGTGCTGCATCCACCCTCTGGCAGGCAACTGGCATACAATATAAGGGAGGGAGGAAGGTGTGCTTTTCCCCTTTTGCCCTGTCACTCTTGCTGCCTGCAGCCACTATGAAGGGCTCCTCCTCAGCCATGCCAACCTGCATTGGAGCCAGCTGAGTATGGTCTGAAACTTCCAAAAACTGTTAGCTAAATAAACCTTTCCTTCCTTCATTTCGGGTGTCAAGTATTTTGTCTCAGCAACAAGAGAAAAGTAACCAAGGCATGTATCACAGCTAATAACTACTATTTAAATAAAATAGTCAGAACATTTATAAGGTCTAGTGAAAATATCTTAGGGTATTATAAGATAACATGTTACATTATGGCAAGGAAATAAATACAATTTGAATGGCAAAGGTACCTCTGGGAACTTAGGAAAAGGTGATTTTCCATAAAATCTCAATAGACCAGAAAGGTTAATTAAATTTTCTGACATCAATCTTACTCCTTGTGCAGAATATTCCTAATAAGTACTCCTGCCTCATAATCTACCAGACAGAAGATACAGAGTACCTGTTGCCTGGTCCAAAAGTCCTCTTCCTCCAGCACTGTGCCCATGAAAGCATCCAGGACACTTAGGTGCCAAGTAGCATCCCAGATTCAGAAGACAAAGGGCATCTGGGTGATGTCTTTACTGAGTCTCTGAGATCATTTCACCTGGCTGTCTTGACCTTTTTCTTCTCAAAGGGGAGCACATGGGTTTCCAGCAAGCACAGAGCACTATTAAGATTGGGTCCTGTTGGCTGAGGTTTACATATTTGCCTGAAATTCTGTGTTATGAAGTAAAACCATGCCTGGAATTCTCTCTGGCCCATTAGATGGATTTCAAAGGGCTTAGAGGTTCCTCCAGAGGTCTTAGAAATAGCCTTGGTCTCACCTACATATTAATATAAACTGCTAAAATGTTATTTGAAAAATGAGTTACAATTAATAATAAGTTTGATCGCGATTACAGTGATGGAGTTGGGAATCTGAATTCCTATTCTGTAACTGACTGGGACCTCAGAGAGCCACTATATTCTAGCTCACAGCTTCCCTCTGGGGCAGAGGAGGAAGTCTTCATTACATCAGTGGTTTAAAGGCTGTTTTACTGGGCCCTGAGGGCTGGCCCAGAAGCCCAAGTAGGCAGAACCATCCTCCTATCACTAGTTCCATCAGGGTATCTTCCCTTTTGTTGTTTTGTATGTTGAAGGTCTGTGTGAGATATCATTTTATAACCTTGGTTTTTAAATTATGGTAAATGCAAAACCACATGGTCAATTATGAGTTTCTTTCTGACTCTGACATTATTCCCAACCACAAGGTAACATGTGCTAGGGGACTTCCTCTATAGATGAATTAGAAAATGCTGCAATCCTAACAGAAAGATCAATTAACTTGTAATTATAGCTTCATTCATTCATATACTCATTCATTCAGATACTCATTCATTTATTTCACAATAAAGTACTGATGCTTCACTATATGACCAGACAATATGTTAATTATAGGGACAGAATAGTGCGCAAAAGAGAGAGAGTCTCTAGCTTTCTGCAGCATCCAAGTTCATGGGAGAAGCACACATTAATAAAATAACCATGCAAATATCCTATCACAAATGTGACAAGTCTGTCAGGTACCCTGAACACTTGTAACAGCTTGTAAGTGGGGAGAGTCTGGGGATCAGGGAAGCCCCTCCCCACACTGGAGCAAATGCGTTCCATTTGCTTTGACTCCAAAGCACCTGGGTAAGACGAACCCTGGCCTGAATCAGATGTCACAATAGAACTCTGGCCTGAATCAGATGTCACAATAGACTTAAGACCAAGGTGTTACTCAGAACAGAAAAAGGAAAATCTTCTGTAGGCAGGGAATAGAAGATTTTAGCATAACTCAACACTATATTCTTAAGTAGAGTCTTACTGAAAATAGCTTTGCATAGGGAGGCTGGGTACAGCCACAGGCTGGGGTTCAAATCAAACACAAAACAACTCCACACATGACACACCGACAGAAGCACAGGGCTGGCAGAGGAGGAAATCCCTAGGGCAGGCCAACCCCAGGCACCTGCCCTATGGGCCGTCAGACTCCGTTCCAGACGACAGCACACCTTAGGATGTACACACCTTGTTCTCCCTGTAGAGAACCTCAAGATGCAAAACCTTTCGGAGATCATTTCTGCTGTTTATGCTGAGGTCAGAGCGAGGGCGTTCCTGGTCCATGGTCACACATGTCTTCTTTAGGCCCTGAGGAAAGATGTCTGAGTTACTGTTTGCCCTTTAAATCAAAACCTTCTGTCTTCTGACGCAGGGGAAACAAGTGACAACTGATGTTTTGCATTATGATCATTCTCAAATTCTGACTTAAGAATTTTGTTTTTATTCAGACCTTACACTTGACATCACCTTCACGATTATTCTGAATTTTACACTAGCCACGTGGGGTGAGCTAAAGCTAGGGTTGTCAGCCCTTTGTGTAGGTAGGGAGTAAAATCTGAATAACCTACACATCCAGAACCAATTCTGAGGCCCAGAGTTTGGTCCTAGAGTTGAGGCCATGGAGTATGAAGCTGTAAAAATAAACAAAAGGCGGGGGACAATATTCATTCCCTTTATTTTCCAAAGGGAGAAATCAGGAGACAAGGTTTGCCCACAGTGACCCAGGGGAATCACAAAACTGGGGGTTTTGATCACTCCAACTTGTGAATTCGTGATTCTGTGAACAGGGCCCACAGGGAGCTCTGGTAAATGCGTAGCAAGTCATCAGAAAAGCCACAGTCCCTCATCTCACCCTGGCCCAAAGACTAAATCCTGACAGTGGCAAACTGGGAAAGTAGTAACCTGTCACAATCGCCTGACTCCTACCTGGAAAAACAATGCCAGCAGCTGCTGCCTGTATACTCAGGGGTCATCAAATCTCTGCTGAATGAGACGATGCCTCACAAACCACTTAGCCTGTGTCAAGGGTATTCTTTGTTCCAGACGGATCCCCAGACTCCCAGTGCTAGACTGGACCTGACCTCTCCCCTAGCCTTTGTGTTCAGAACTTTGTAGAGACTCTAGCTGCTGGAAAAACAAGACCAAACCTGCTACCTGCCATGAATCAAGGTAAGAAAGCTGATTTGGGAAATAAGAACTATGCACACAACCTTGAACCAAAGAGAGTATAAAGGTCTTAGGGAAAAGGCACAGAATGAAATGGATATGTGTGTCAGGGAAAAGTGGAAGAGGTACATTGAGGAAAGTCAACTGGAAGGAGAGGTAGGACTCAAAAGCAACCACCTGTGGGCTTAACCCTGGCTTTCTCACTGATTGAAGAAGTGGCATGGAATATTCTATAAGGGAAGATCCCCCCTCTCTGGTGGATATCTTTATGTTCATCAGTACTTTCTATCACCAAGTGTTGGTACACTTAACACACATACTCCCCAATGTGAAAGACACCAGCACTTGGAGAAGGTTACAAGGATGTTTTCAGGAATCAAACCAGCCCTCGGCTCCATCTAGATGGCTCAATCTTCACTCAAAAACATTTGCCCTGTACCTACTATGTTCCAGGCTCTGTTGTAGATGTAAGTAAGGGACACAGGAACAGTAAGAGGTAACACTCTTTGGGGGAATCAAACATAAATGAATGGTAAGCATACACTCTCACAACTGCTAATAAGCACTGCTGTGGAAACAATACAGGAGAAGCATACAAAGACAAAGCTCACTAGTTTAGATAAACAGCTATTTGCTTGGCATCACACATGTGCTCTCTTATCTTCTGGTTTCCCTATGTGTGTGTTGAAGGGCATGAGCCACTCATTTACTAGTCTAACTATGAGATGCAGAGAAGCGAACAGATCAAAGTCCCACTCTCCTACCACATACATCTTATAGGGGAAACACAACCAATCTAATACACTGGGGGGTGGGGGATATAGTAGTCCATGAAAACAGAGTCAGGTGTGGTTCAGTTGTCTTGTTTACCCTGCATCTGAGGACAAAAAGTTTGATTTAAAGAGGTGTTGTGGGGAAAGGATGATGTTTTAGGAAAGGCTTCATTGATTGAGTGACTGTAAGCAGAGACATGAAGGAGATGAAGGAACAACCCAGACACTTGGGAGAGCAGTGTTCCAGGCAAGGAGCAGCAAGTGCAAAGGTCCTGTGGCAATTACAAGAGCCAGTGCATCTAGAAACTCATGGCCAGAGGACAAAGGGAAGGGATGAGGTCAGAGTGGCCACCCAGAGCCTGACAAGGAAAAAGCAGGTAGGCATTGGTAAAGTGGGAAAGAGTACAGGAAGATTTGAGGAATGTGAGGAACTAACATATTTTTAAAGGAACACATGGCTGCTAGGCTGAAAACAGAATATAGATGATTAAGTAAAAACCATTTAGAGGGTACTAAACAATATTTTACACAAAAGACAGGGGTGACATGTACCAGGGCAGAGGTGGTAAGAAGGGGTTGGTTTCTCTATATGATCTGGTGGTAAAGCCAACAGACCGGCTGATAGACTGAATGCAGGTGCACGAGGAGGAAAAGAGCCCCTAACCTATAGAGTCTGCTCTAACTCTAGGTAGTGTCAGAGCTGGGTTGGTAGGATACTCAGTTGGTGTGCAAAGGGTTGGAGACATGGTTGGTAAGGGGTGGGACAGGGTGCCAGAAATATTGTGAGTAGAGCCACTATCAGAGACAGGTTGGGGAGCTAATTAGACATCCATGTGGAAATAGACCATACTCAGAAAGAGTTCAATTCAGGGTGAGATAAACACTTTAGGATTGTCTGCAAATAGATGTACCGGAACTCATAAAACTGGCTGAGATGCCTGAAGAACAGATGGAAAGTAGAAGGAAAAGTGGCCATTTACTATCAGGGAAGGAGTTAGGGACAAAGACCCAGAGAAGGAGCCACCAAAGAAGGCAAAGGAAAGCTAAAAGCAGATGTCACCTGGGAGCCCAGAAAAAGAACATAATCAACTGTGACAAACACAATTCTCAGATCAAGAAAAGCAAGGAATGAAAATTAGAGATCAATGGTGACTTTGATAAGAGTGATTTCCCCAGACAGTGGAGACAAAATCCCAATTAAAATGAGTCTGAGAAAGTTGGAGGCAGAGGTAGCATCAGAGTGTACACAGCTCCTTCATGGGATATGGCTGTAAAGAGAAGACTCATAGCCATAGGGGTTGGGGGTCAAGCTGGGGTGCTGTAGGAACCTGTATATGGACTGATAAGAATATCCCAGTGGAAAGGGGAACATCTAGGCACAGGAGCATGATTATGTCCCTAAGCATGCACAAGAGACCAGGCTGCCTGACCCAGGCACAGAGAAATTCCAAGGAACACAGGCGGGGATGGAGTGATCGGCTCGGGCCAAGGAAGGTTTACACAGATGTGGATGGGAGCCTGTTGGACTTTTCTCACTTCTAATGACCACTGCTTTCTCAGTGAGCTCATATGGGGAAAGAGCTTTGGGATAGGGTAAGATAAGGTATGAGACATCATCCAAGATTTGAGAGAGTGATCAGGATGGACAGGGGTAACCAAGCACACAGGTACCCCTGGAACACCACAGCATGAGTGGCCATGGATTTAACGTGATGCCGTCAGCTTGGTGGTGGTGGATAGCAATCTCTTTCAGCTCTGCAGGGGCAGACATGAAGTAGGCTGAGTTGATATTTACCCAGCTGTGGGGACAATAATGGAAGAAGATATAGGCAAGAGAGTGGAACAGGTTATGAAGCATATGACAATGGCTGGGTAAGATGTGGGCTGTGGGACTGAAATTTGGCAGGAACAATGGATGGACATGCAAGTGAGGTTGAAGAATAGGTTGTCTGGGGCTGTGAAGAGGAATGTGCTGGAAATAGGAAAGGTGAAATGCATGGCATTGAGATCACGAAAAAGGTGCAGTGCTAGTATGTACAAGTCTAGGCCATTACCCCAGGAAAGGGTGGCAGAGGTCAGATGAGGGATGGATCACTGCAGTAGAGGAAGGACCACAGAGCCAAGAGGCTGTAGCATCAGAAGAGTCACTGAACACTGACATCATCAGGGGCTCCTCATGAATCTACCTGAAGGCAGACTATACTCAGTGAGTCCAAAGATACCCTTGGGACTGGAGGGTAGAAGATAGTGGAAGCCATAGTTGAAGAAGAGATCTAGGGAGACAGCCAGGTCTTGAAGGACCTCACACTTAGTGATGGGAAGCCAGTGGAGGTTTGGGAAAAAAAGTGTTATGGTTTGGCCTGCTCACCCTGAGCCAGTTGTTTAGCCTCCTGGTCTCACAATCATCCTACATGAAAAAGAACAATGAAATTATACCTATCTCTCAGGACAGTTAAAATTTGAACAAACAGAATCGAGAAAATGCATCCAGCATCCAGCAAGTACTTGGTGCCATGGTGATGATTCTGCTCCTGACTGCTACCTGCCCAAGTGAAGCCCCATGCAGAAGGCAGTGAGGCCAATAGTCACCCAGCTCTCCATGGCTTCCTGAGTGACTTGGACCACTCCTTTCTACTCTCAAGACCTTAATGTATGAAGATGAGGCACAGGAGCAGAGGAGGCCAAGGGGACTAGCCAGCTGCCAAAGTGCCACCAGGTTCAGGGGTTAGTTCTGGGATCCCATGTGGAAAGTGACACAGGCAGATGTATTAACTATACCATAAGCACCAATGAGCACACAGAGATAAGATTAACTCAAGGGCCACTTGGGCTGGAGTTGTCTGAGAAGCTCTCTGGGAGATAGAACTTGGTTATGGTGGGCCTGAGTAGATCAAAAGAAAAAACAGAAGAGAAGCTAGAAATGAGGATGGGATGGTAAGCTGGGGTCAAGCTGTCAGGAACCCATGGAAGTCTGCAAGGACTTTGATCTTGCCTTGTCCAAGAAAGAAAGGGCATGCAGAAGCCCTCTCTCCGAGTTCCACCCTCAGTGGTAGCAGTCAGCCTCCCACAGTGTATCACTGATGATCAACATGAAGCCAGGCCTGGTGTTGGAAAGCCAAAGCAGATATAAAGCCAGATGCATTAAAACATTTTAAACAAAAACAAAATATACATAGGCACATGGTCCTGAGTTCAATTCCCTTACCACAAAAAATAAATAAAATGTAAAAAAAACAGACAAAAGCACTTTCAAAACAAGTGTATGTCAGAGATGATGAAGCAGATAAAAAGCTAATAACTGTGCACATAATGCCTGGGAGATCCTTATCTTCTGTATTATTATTAATACTCATTTCAAATCTGCAAAGGGTGAATCTGATATTTCCTGTCTTAAACATAAGAAGATTAAGGGAGCGTAACATGTGGAGGTTTACGCTTTTACACTGCAAACTAGGAACAAATATTTTAACCTCTGCCATCCAAACTCTCTGTTCAAAAAGCTGTATGGGTTTGGGGTGGGAGATTGGGAGTTTCAACCCCAGACAAGTGCCCCTCGGCCCAACTCAACAGTACATCACACATAAACAGACACACAGTACATAGCCCTTAGGTACTTCTCATCACATAAATAAATGGGTGATTCCCGGGACCTTCCTGCCTGTAACCCCCAGCCCCTTCCACACCTAGGTCCCCAACACTGCCAGGGAAGGGCAAACATTTTAAAAATCGCTCCTGGGACAAAACAAAATAAGAATTTACAAATTTCTCGAACAAAAAAAAAAATAGTACTATAGCGGGAACTCCCATTGTTGATTAAAATGACTAAAGTTTGACTCTCGAGAACTTTTCTCAGCTCTTTGGGCTGAAGTCCATTCCCAAGAGATCCGGGGGTAAATGAGCATGGAGGTCGCTGACCCAGCTCGGACTGCAGCCTGCTTGCCGTGCCCCGGAGCCAAGAACACTGGGCTCTGCCCTGGAGACCCCGCCCCAGCCGGCTGCTGCCCACCACTCCGGAGAGCAGAGGGTTCAGAAAGGCAGAGAACTAGGGCCCCAGACAGGCTTCACGGAAGTGCCCAGACACAGTGACTGAAATGGCTCTTGGGAAATGTAGTTCTATCCTGGGAGAGTGGCACTCTTGTAGGGGCAGCTCTAAAGCAGGCAGCAGGCCAGGTACACTCCCACCCTAATGATGCAAAGGTGCCAGTAAAGTCCCAGCCTGCCCCCCACCCAGCACTGGAGCTGTGGCCTGGGCTTTGGAGAGGGGAACCATTACCTTTCTGCTGAGGAACTCCCTAACCAGGGAGGCGGCCACCTCCTCCACAAAGAGGCTGTCCATGCTGCCGGTTCTGTCCACGAGGCCACCAGGGTCACAGCCCCAGGCCCCACAGTCCGTTGGGCCCAGTATGAACGTGTTGCCGTGGTGACGATGGCATCTGAGCCAGTTAGAGCTCCTCCCCTTCCCTGGGAGCCAGCAGACTGGGAGAGAGAGAGGGAAGGGGAGGAGCATCCTTCACGCGCGCGCGGTTTCTCAGTGCAGAAGGCAGCAGCCAAGGATAGCCCGGGAGCCAGTCCCAGCTCTGGACTCAGGGCTGACACTAGCCCTCGGACAAACCACTGCTGAAATCCGCTGGCCGCAGGAAAAGTTGCTGCTGCAATCTGTGTCTCCATTTCCCTAGACGTAAAGTGGGAAGCATGCCTCCCTCCTTGTTCCTGAAGGACCACATTCACAGTGAAGTGGCCCCTACTGGTTCACCCACAGCACCACAGCCCCTTCTGGGCTCACTGACACCCACTGGCCTGAGCAGCCTGGACTCTGCAGGGCCAGCATGCTGCTTCTGGAGTACAGAATTAAAGGGCAAGTTCCTGTCTCCCCTTGGTGACACCTTTCCAACAAAAGACTGCCTTTTTTTTTTTTTTTTTTTTGAGCAGGAGGAGATTTATATAATACATATGACCTTGCCTTTAACACATATAGCTTCTCGGCATTGTGATCACTATTGGTCCTGTTCTTTAAAACCAGACACTGTGACTCAGAAAGGCAAAGATTTTGCTGGAAGTCACACAGCCATGAAATGGAAAAACTGAGATTCCAGCCAAGATCGTGTCTTTTCCTGGGGCCAAATCCATAAACCATTTGGGTATCACTTTCATTATCTCTGCCACATCTGAGTTTCACCTATTGTGTTAGTTTGCTAGGGTTACCAAAATAACAGCACAACAGCAAACTTTTAGGTGCACAGTTCTGGAGATTGGAAGCCTAAGATCATTGTATTATGGGAGTTATTTCTTGGAACCTCCCTCCTTTGTTTATAAATTGGCATCTTCTTGCACCTCCACAGGTGCTTTCCTGTGTGTGAATCTGTGTCCTAATCTCCTCTTCCTATAAAGATACCAACACATACAATTAGACCTCACCATCATAACTTCATTTTAACCTACTCATCTCTTTGAAGAGCCTGTTACCAAATACAGTTACATTCTGAGGTACCAGGCATTAAGACACTAACATATTAATTTGGGGAACATAACACAGTCCATAATACCTATATTGTTACTTAACTATTATTTTCTTTAAACTGACATCCATGTTTTAAAATTTCTTTTAAAAAGAAAGGGTTCCCAAACAATAACATCCACAAAACTATAGATCTGGTATGCTTGTTAAATCTCTAACATACATTAAAACAAATACAAAACCAGAAAGAAATGCATGCATCTAAAATCATCACAGGTCCAGTGACACACATACCACACTTGTAAGCAATCACAGCAGGCTGTGCAGTCTCCCAAAGACATCACTGCCGAATGATGCATTGCATTATAATGGCTTTCTCTGCGAATGTGGTGGGCATTCTCTCCCGCCACAGTTCTCTGAGAATTAGGCATTCAATTCCCTATGAGACCATACACATGTGTTAGGTCTAGGGTACAGAGCTGCAGGAGACAACCTGGTCCTTACACAGAGAACCCTGTGTTCCAGCTGCAAAGACATGAATGGATGTGTAGTAATTTAAAAATGACACAGGAAAGATTTGTGCTGCAGTAACAGACAGCATGTCATAGATAGTAGGTGTTATATAATGTCAAAAGAAAGAAAGAGTCCCCTCCATGGAGACAGATCAAAGTGAAATTGGGGCAAAAAGAAAAAAAATCATTTAGCTATATATTTATTTATTTATTTATTTATCTATTAATATGTAGTAGGACTTTCAAGGTTTGAAGTGTTCAGGTACTGTGGATTTAATACTGTAAAATCTATATCTTTGTCGAAGGAGAGACATGGAAGACAGTGGAAATGGGGAGATACAGGAAAAAAAAGACTTAAAAACCACACTGACATTTAAAAACATGTCATAGGTTTAAAGAGGAAAAATACAAGAGTGTTAGTGAGTTTTTTACAAAGATAGGAAGTTACATTTTTATAGTTCATTACATAGGCAATAACATCACATCAAAAATCTGAAGAGAGGAGGTGGCCAGGCAGGGGCCTATGGCTTTTTTCCAGATGTCATCTCAAAGCCTAGCGAGGTCATAGGCTGGGTTTTTCAGCCGTGGCTAGATCTAGAGTGTATGATGCTGAGATGAAGAGGTGTGAGATTACAAGTGTGAGATTACAAGTGTCCCTCCCCCAGGGCGTGGGCGGCACCACCCAAAGGGCAGGTGGCCTGGATGAAGCATAAAGGCGGATTTGGTTACTGCTGTTAACTTACGTCACCGTTTTGCTGCCTTCTGCCTGCCAAGAACTGTGCCTCTTCTGTGATGCGCCCCTGTAGGCCACCCTGCCAACAGCTATGAGCTGAGTAAACCTTTCCTCATTAAACTTTGGGTGTCAAATATTTTGTCTCAGCAATAAGAAAAATAACTAAGACACAGAGTCTCTGAGGAAGAGCACCCCAGGCAGAGGGAAGAGCCAGGACAAGGGCCCTGAGCCAGCACGAGCACGGGCGCTTGTGAAATAGGAAGGCTGGAGGGGAGCAGTGAAACTGCGGAAACCAGGGGCCCCCTGTGTAGGCTATGGCCATCATCAGGACTCCAGCTTTCACTCTGAACTGGGAATCCTTAGGTGAAGAGGAGAGAAAAGATTTGATTTAGGTGTGACGGGATCCTTCTGGTTCTTGTGCTAAGAACAGCATGTGTAGGAGCCAGTATGGAAGCAAGGAGACCAATGAAGACAACTGCCACAGCTAGTAATCAAGGTTAAGTTTAGACTAGATATGGTGAAGTGTGTTCATGCACATGTGCACATCCATGTGTGTGTTACACTCCACTCTCTTTGCTCTGAAACTTTTTACCACACTGGAATGGAATGGTTAAGTAAGAGGTGCAGAAATGAGTTCCTCTGCCAGACGCATAGCTGACTCTTGGAGACAGCATTTGAAGGACTTAGGTAAAAGACTGAGGATGACATAGGACGGACTTTTACCCACCAAAGCACCCGAGACCTCCTCATTCCTCATTGTCAGGAGAAACGGTGCCCAACTATTTCTGCAGGTGAACAGGGGCCCTCCAGGCAGAGACAATGGGAAGGCAGAGGCCATGTTTTGATGCTGTGTTTACTTTAACCAAAAACCATATGGAATCGTCCTCCCCAGTGATGGTTAATTTCATGTGTCAATTTGCCTAGGCCAAGATATTCAGCTATATAGTCAAATCCAGTCTAGATGTTACTGTGTAGGTATTTTATGGATAAGGTTAACATTTAAATCATTAGTCTTTGACTAAAGTACTTTATGCTCCATAACATAGCTGGGTATCATCCAATCATTTGAAGGACTTAGGTAAAACACTGAGACCTTTTAAGGAGGAAGACATTCTGCCTGCACACTGCCTTTGGACTTGAACTACATCAGCTCTTCTCTGGGGGTCTGTCTATCCACTCATTATTTTAGGCTGGACCCCTTCCTCCAAACTGTGTCAGTAGGTGTTTAAAAATAAACTGAGTAGAGAGGATGCGCCAGAGAAATAGAACCAATAAGAACATATATATCCTACACACAGGCACATACATACACCCTATTGCTTCTGTTTCTCGGTACCGCACAATATACCCAACCCACCTCTGCCATACCCACTTGCTGGACCCATCCTGTGGAAGGGCCCTGGGGAATTCCTGAGCAAAGCTCCCTGGACACAGCCCAAGTAACTAACAATGGCTTCTCTAGAGGTAGCTGAGACCTTGGGAATTTGATCTATGCACTAATTTTTTCATTGTCAGGAGCAGACCTCAGTCCCTCAGACACAGTTCTCAATGCCTTCTTGTGAGAAAGTACCCTTGGAAGGACATCAGGATGGCCTTTAGAAATCATCACATGACATCCTCTAAAAGCATTCTGCATGAAAACTCTGCTCCTACTCAGACTGTTCCCAAAGTGGCATAGAATGAATGAGAGCCCAATGTGGGTAGCATCCTCCCTGCTGGGTTTGCTAGATGAGGGCAACCCAGGGGAGTATCCACACTAATGTAGCAGTCACATGGACTCCTTACGCCTCAGGACAACTAAATGAAGCTATCTGTGCAGAGAGCACAGCCTGCTACTGCTATGAGCTGTCTTCTTCATTTACTCTAAACTGATACACAAATATTAGCATTTTCTATATATTCTCTGCACCAAAATTATGCCCTGAAGAGGCCCCTGCTCTTTTTGATATTTCATCTCCTTCCTTTTGTTCTCCCACCTCAGGGCAAACCTGAGCATCTTGCTCCAATGGTATGATCAGGTGAACTGAGCTCCAGGCACCTGGTCTAAGGGTTTCAGGTTTCCTTCCTATTTTGTCCTCCTAAAAGAACCAGTCTACCTTCAGCTTCAAAAAAATACTCAAGGATCATCAAAGGATTTCCCTTCTTCAGTTTTCCTGGTTCAAGTCCTCTATTAAGGGACAAGGTCATTTGGAGCAAGCAGCAATCCAGGATCAACCCTAGCTTAGAAGTAGTTTCTTCGTAGACCACTTCATGCCCCTGGCAAGCAAAGTACTGAGGTTCTGGGGCTAGAACCAAATATAACTTTACTAGTCCTCTTTTTTTTCCTTATTCTCCCAGACTTGGTTATACTGGTTAACAATATGTTCAGCTAAGAATGACAGCAAATCCCAAATAAGAGTGACACATTAAGGAACTATTCAAAAACAATGAGGCAAGTGAAAAGAATACAACACTCAGATCCTACTGGCCAAATCCTTGTGGCAAAGTAAGTAATAATGGAAATGGAACATAAGTCACTGTTGAATGAAATGAGAATTGTGGAGTCCGTGTTTATGAAACTAAATAAATAAAGAGAATGAAAAGCTCCATTTGAATGTCACTAATAAATGTGGAAAGTATGATAGAATTAGTAAATTACCAAGTCACAACCAGAATAATAACCATTCATTCAAGCAAGTATCATCAATGAATGTTAAAAATAATAGACATACTGTTTATATACAGATTCAAAGTAGCTCTGTGTAAGTTACTGATAAATGACAAAAGAGGAAATGTTAAAGTCACAGTGAAGAAGGTCAGCCAACACTAATTAACTAAATGATCAAACTGATCTCAACCAACCAGCAAAGGATCATCCACTATGGACCTCTGATGAGCTGTTATTGTTGTTTATCACCAGAGTACCACAGAGGGGTACTCTGTAATAATAACAAGGTCAACACCACCAACAGTGACTGTCACAAGACAGAAGTGTATTTGCCTCTTATGGTGCCTATTCTACATGCTTAGGGGTCCACTTTCTATCTCACTTCTCCCCCATGGGTGACCTTGATTTCCTAGCCCAAGATGGTAGGGGTGGCAGCATGGACAAAGCATAAAGAATAACACTAGAGTCCCTGTGCTCGCCATCCTAGGGAAGGTTTTCAGAAGCTGTCACAGCACATGCACATCCCTGCAGTTAGAACTCACTCACTTAGCTAACACTTAGCTGCAAAGGAGCCTGGGAAATGTAGTCTCTGTTTAGGACACCTATGTGCCCAGTTAAAAATCCTATTGTTTTGAAAGAATTGAGGACTTAAGACACAAGACACTCTTACCTCTAGGTAAGTGTCAGGACAGCTAACAATCTCTGCGATGCTGGTGTTCTTTTATTTCAACCCCACATGTCTCCGCACCTCCAGTTTTGTTCATTAGGATTACAAGTCATGTCACCCACTCCCTTACCATGCAGCATGCCCACAAAGCACCAGAGCTCAGAGCCCACAGCCTCAGTCTTCAATCCCCAAGACTCCTTCTGTGCCCATTCACAACTTTAAGTCTTAATATCAGTTCCTGTGGGGAGGAGTAGCTGCCTATGGGAAGATCTCCACAGCTTACTTTAACCTGAACTGATTTAAACTGACTTAGCAGAAGGGTCATCTCATGTGCCTTTCTTTTCTGGTAATCAAGTAAAAATGCATCCAGTAAAAAACAATATCTCCTACCTTTCTCAGAGCTGTAGGAGAAAAGATACAGGGAGGGTATTGGAGATTGGAGTTCAGATGCCACTCAGGGTGCACTTCCCAGTAACGAGCCTGAGGAACCCTCGTCAGTGTTGCATGGGATAGGATTGGGGGGTAGGGCACAATGAAGGGCAAGAGATGGCAGTGTGTCCCTTGTCACCAGATCTCCCCTTTACTCCCCTTTTTCATCAGCACCCTGCTACACCCAACAAGGCTGTGGAGTGTGAGTCAGGGTAGGGAGGAGGTCAGGGAATTCACACACTTTTCAGACAGCACTGTCTTTCT